>JAQIXL010001384.1:0-18501 GCA_034700245.1 Poikilolaimus oxycercus
CAGTTCTTGGCGATGATTTCATTGGCCATGCGGTGCGAGAGCGCGTCCTTGGCAGTGAAGGCGAAGAAGTTGCCGAATTTCGGTGGCTGCTTGCCGGCCGGAAAGATCGTTGATGGGTGATGCCAGGTGGTGCCGCGAACTTTTTGAACAGGCAATCCTGTGACTATTTACCAACTCTCTCTTGGAGTACCTCTTCCCGGCACGCCTTCGAGGGTGAAGCGACGTGAGGCCATGGAGAACGCGTTGTTGTAGCTGACGACGTTGGCTTGGAATTTGCGGCACTTGGCGGTCCCTCCTCGAAGCAGGTCGCCGAGAATGCGTGGCATGTGGAGGGGCACCCGGTACACCTATCGAGTGGTTAGTTATGATTAGTGCAAGAACCTTTCCCAGTGAGCAGCACTTGAATTTCTCTCCAGGGAAGTAGAGCGCCCCGCAGTACGCGCACTCCTTGGTCATCTCGCCGATGTCGACGTGTTTGTGGCGGTTGAGCGGCGTCGGGTCTGAGGGCTTTAGAAACGGATGTCTATTGTTCAGACCTTGCAGTTTCTTGTTTCCGGCTCGCTGCTCTCGGCTTTGACGCTGTCGAGTCGCCTCAGGAGTGGTCGAGGGCCCTGTTGCTTGATCTGGCTATGTCCTTTGACTAACCTCCCGGTGCCTCTAGAGACACCGGGCCAGCCGTGTCGTTGTCGCTGCCCTCGTCATCAACGGATGCCGCTTTCAGCATGGCAGCCGCCTTCTTCCTCTCTCGGCATTCACGTTGGCGGATCGCAGCGGGAGTCATCGAAAGGCGGCGGCCTGCTTGATCCAATGTGCTTGTGGATGCAGAATAAAAACCAGTGGACGCGCTGGGTCCCTTGGACGCATCGGAGTCCACACTCTTGACATCAGCCATGCTTTCGTCATCACTCGACATCTCCATTGCCTCTTCTGCCTCCTTCCTTTTCTTCTCTCGCTCTCGCCGTTTCCTGATAGCGCTCGGTGTGTAGGACAAGCGACGTCCTATTGAAAGCTTTGTACTTCAATTACGTTACGCACCAGCAGGTGATGGAGAGAGCTGCACGGACGCATCGGAATCGTCGCTGCTGCCCGCCGATATCTCCTTCTTCGACGCTTCGGCTGCTTGCTTCAGCCGCCACTCTCTCTTCCTGACCGCAGCAGGGGTCATTGAGAGAGTCCGTGTGGTAGCCGCCCTCGGAGCCTCTAGAGACTCCGAGGCGGCCGAGTCGTCGCCTTCTTCAGTGTTCCTTTCCTTCTTCCTCGCTTTCGACGGTGTGGAACCCGTGGGTGACTTTGATGCACGCCGCTTCACCATTACTGCACATATGAGCGCAGAAACGGGGGACACCTTCGCGTGTTGATGGGGGCCCGCTGAGAGAGGATGACGACGGGCTTCTTCGCGTGGATGAGAGCCGGCTGGAGGTGGAGGAGGAGAGGCGAGGAGCTCGAACGGTAGGCGGCAGGTCACGATGGTCGTCTCTTCACACACTGAGCTCTCGCGAGATGCAAAGCCAGCGTGACGTCTTACCCACCTCTGCCGGAAGGGAGGAAGGAGGCCGCCGTTGGTCGCGTTGGTCTTCGGAGGCAGGCGGGTGGAAGAGGAGAGCAGGAGGCGAGGCGACCTTCCAGGACGGCAGACGACGGCAACACTGAGCTCTCGACAGATGCAAAACTACGTGTGCTCACATGCTAATTCTAAATTAGCATATCCGAATTATCATATTAAAATTTGCATGTCAAAATTTACATGTCTAAAATTTGCATGCCCCAAAAATTAGCATCTCAAAAATTAGCATCCCAAAATTAGCATACTAAAATTTGCATGTCAAAATTTGCATGTCAAAAATTTGCATACAAAAAATTTGCATATAAAAAATTTGCATACAAAAATTTGCATACACATTTGCATACCACATTTGCATACCACATTAGCATAGACCTTTATGCTAATGTCTGAGGTCATTTGTGGACACGGCCGGTCGGTGTGACATGGGACATGTCACATGTCACAGGATATTGTATAGGGGAAGGGGACGTTTGTTGGACTCTCCAGGCGCCTGAGGGTTTGTTCTTCCTTTAAACCAATGGCGTTGCAGATGGCTGACAAGGCGAAGCGGAGTGCCGAAATCAACCATCTTTGCCTGAGTGTTGCGACTTTCTTCATTCAGCTCATCTCGGCATCTCAGAGCGTAAATCTCAAAATGCAAAATTGATTCGGATTTTCAGCTGCTCCTGTCAATCATGCCTGAGGGTGCCTGGCTCCGACCTTTCCTCTACGACTCACTACAGTTCGTGCTCGACTTGAACAGTCTAACGGCACCCTACCTCCTCCTGATCTTCAACCCCGTGATGCGACGACGCATCTTCCGCACGGTGACGCTGCGAGGCGCAGTCTCGACCACCGAACCGCGTCGACCGTCGAATGCCATGAACAGTGAAAAGAATAAGGGCTCCTTTCCTCGCATGATGTCGGTTCGTAAAACAAGCTCCCACTCGTAGTTGCTTGTCTGAATACGGTATTCTTTTTTACGCAATATGTAAATAGGAGAAATAAACAGTGTGTTATTCTCTGCTCTGTTTTCTTTGATGATTCTTTCAGATGGTTTCGGTGCGTGAGTCGTCACGTCCCGTGATGAAAATGGAGTGTTGGAACTCAGTCCGCACTTCGGTTTGCACGCAAATCTACAAATTGCTTGTGAACTATCAGAGCAGCAAAGATATTGAGCGTCACTGTGCACTTGATCAAGATCCTCTCTCTCTCTTTCTTCCACAAAGCGCTTTCATGGACCGAATCGTAGTCGCTTCCCTCGACGGTCGGCGCGGTTCGGTGGTCGAGACTGCGCCTCAGTGGTTAAATGGGGTATGTAGGATCAAAAATTTGCAACTGGGTCCGTTCCATGGGCGGTCCCCTGGAGGCGACAATTTGGTCCCGGTCTGGCAACTGGGTCTTTTGGGCTTGCGACTGGGTCCGTTCCTTGCAGCTAGAGGTCCAGTTGCAACTGGGGACCCAGTTTTGAACCCAAAACGGCCCATTTTTTTCTGCTACGGTCCCATTTTGCAACTGGGGTCCAGCCGTTGCAACTGGGGGGGCACGTCATTTTTACATACCCATTTAATCACTGCTGCGCCTCGCAGCGTCACCGTGCGGAGGATACGTCGTCGCATCACGGGGTTGAAGATGGGCAAGAGGGCACATGTGACTGCGGAGGTTCTTCCACAACGAACGGCAATGGGAAGGAAAAAATGGTCTGAGCACGGTAGTTTCTTTCTCCAGTTCTTTTATGTCCGGAAACGAGGCGATGCACTCGAGCTTTCCGTCCCGGCAGCACTACAATCGTAGAACGCAACAAACTTCCGCCTTCAACGTCCGCACGAAAGTGACGGAATCGTCTTTTCTTACCTCTTTCTCGCCTCTCACGCAGAGCTTCTTTCATTATGATGGTTGCGAGATGCCACTTTGAATAGCCTGAAGGCAATCCGCGACACGCCCATTGGATTCTGAAGTGTGCTGCCAGTCGCGAAACTGGTGTGTTGTGGTTGCTTTAATCGTTTTCAGCACACTTTCCAATCCCATTACGTTTATCGAGATCATATGGAAGTCTTCACAGACACGAGAGAAGGCGAGTGGTTTGAGAGAAATACAAGTTTGTTCAACTACGACTGGTCTGACTGCTTGGCTCGCTATTGCTTCCTTTGAGGCATTTTGCATTCCTGAAATAGAAGCATTCCATTTTCAACAAGGAACTCCTCACTTTCATATACACGCACGTGTTGATGGGCTTGAAGTCGGGGTTGTCCATGTCGACATTGATTCGTGCCACGAACTTCTTCATCAAGGGAATGCAACGATGCCGGTACTGAACATTTCGTATTTGTTCTCGGTATGTTTTCCACACAAGACACGAACATTGTAATGGCGATTACACTCGCGTTTCAGTTGGTGGCCGAGGACGTGCTGACTTGGTGACTAAAGAAAAAAAAGTGTGTTCATCAAACTCAAACACTCACCTCTCCGCCGAGATGCCCGTGAACATTGTGCAGAGCTAACTCACAAAGAGAACATCTCTCTGATACTGACAACCCCTCGAGGCACTGAAAGTCAGGTTCCTTGAGCAAGACAACACACCGAGAGAACACTTCCTAGGAGCAGGAAGATGGCGAGACGCATTGCTGCCAAGGATCAAGAATGAGGCCGTGGGAGTCGGACTAGAAGGAGTTTCCTTCCCCCGCGCTTGATGATGGTCGCCGAGCGTCTTCGCCTGCGAAGAAAACACCCCCTCGCTGCAATAAAAGTGGGTGCCTTTTTCCTTTCTGAGGAACCGCCCGAAACCAGACGGACTATTTGGGACCCCCACCTCAACGTGCACGCGCCCCGAGTGCACAATTGCTGGCCTCATTTTCTGCATTTTGGAGTGTCCGAAAAAAGTCCTTCTGACCGAAACCGTCACGGTCAAGCGACGCTTACTTCCGAATCCGTCAGGAAGTGTTAAGGGTGAAGGAAACATGTACACCCTGATTGCACAATCGCTAGTCTCATTTTCTGACTTGCCGGAGTGTCCGAAAAACGTCCTTCTATTCTTCCGAGTGAAAAAAACCGTCACGGTCAGGCACTTGTCGTCAAATTCACCAGGAATCGCCAAGGAGAAGGATCTTCCAAGAACTTTGTGTGTTTGGGTTACCGTAACCATAACAAAAAGGGAACCGGAACGGGAAGAAGGCGAAGAGGGGCGACGGCACGTCCGACGTTCGACGACCAACGAGCACGTTCGACAAGGCAAAGAGTCGAATCACGATGTGAGCGGCCAGAGGCCTTCCTTGCGGGGGTTGCGGGACGCTCGTTTCCGCGCTCGCCGCGCGTGAGTTGTCTGACGTCTGAAGCCCGAAGATCGCCCTCGTCTCGCCCGAACTCACGTCATTGAACTTTTTTCTTTGATATGACACGACGTCAACTTGCAGGCCGCGTACATCGTTTTGGTGAAGTCGGGGCAGAAGACCAGGAAACCGTCGGCTAGCCAATGGTTCGTTGGTAACACATCAGAGCTTGATGGCGCCACCATAGTATCGCTTGTCACTGTCCTTGAAGGCGCAGACGATTTGTCGATGGAGTGGATGCGATTTATCGTCTTCTCGAATGGAAAGTAGCTCAAGAGAGTGAACTCTCGGCTTTTTTGAACTCGCGAGGCGAGGATACTTGCGGCGGTCATCCGGATAAGGAAGGTCGGGGGTCGTCGAGGTAGCAGTCGAAGGCGATAGTCGTGATAGTCGCTCCACAAAGGAGGACGGCTTCCTCAGCGGCGAGCGAAGCGAAGGCCAACATTTCGGAAGGAAGTCGGAGTGCTGAAGACAGGATATACAGGCAGTGATTCGAGGGAGCAGTTATTATTCTGGCGGTCATCATAACCATCAGCAGAAAAGTTTGAGAACCGACAACATTCATTTATTGCACGCATATAGCGCGCTCTATTTCATCGCACTGACAAGCCCTTCGCAGCTGCATTGCACAGTAAATCAATGAAACGCTTCCTCAACAAATGGTCTTGTTGCCACCTCGAGATTGTCACACCGAGAATTTTTGACGGAGAAGGTTAGGTGCAAGTGCACCGAAAGAAAGAAAGAACTTCCTCGCGCAGAGAGCTACAAATGCGTGACCTGCGTGCTCCGCTGCCCACTACAATTCGCTTAGGATATGACTAAACTGGCACAATTAGTATCAATTGTCTCTGCCATGGCTACTTCTGAAGTGAAAAATGAGAACTGCACAAGATGTCGGACTTCGACGTCAACACAAACAGAAAGTTCCCACTTCATCTAGAATTCCACCCTCTGCAGGATCAGAACATTGATCGGGTCTCAGTGCACCCCACCACCCTCTGGGTTTTATGCAAAATGTGCCGACCTCGACATCGACGTTCACCGCTTCGCACTTTTCGCGCTTCAGTTTCTAGCTTATCTACTGTCGCCTCTTCGAAATCTTTTTAAATTTACCATGGTCGTAGCGCTACTTTGATTGAGTGCATCAAGGGAGCCTCACAATAATCAGAAATCACTTTCCAGAATGTCATTAGATAGAGCAGCCGTCGCTGTTGCTCTGGCACTCAGTAAGTTGCAAGTGTTTTACGTCAAGCTTGCCAGGCCCAATCGATTTCAAAACACCGCCGTCGACGCCAAGCGAACCGACACCAACGTCGCTAGACGAGACAATGTCCGAACCAGCAAGACCCACCTTCAGGCTTCAAAAAGGCCATTCGGAAGATTCCAGCAAACCTTTCGATAGGCGTAAACTCCGTCTCAACCTTCTCCAAAGAAAGGTAGACATATAAATGAAGGATGCAATGAAAATTGGCCTAGGCCTCACTGAGGCACACAACTTCCACTCCCCAACTCGATTCGAGGGCTGACGATTTCCCGGTCTATAAACAGCGATCCAGCAAGGCGAATGCAGTTCAGGCGCATTATCCACGGAGATACCGGAAGGCACCTTTCAAGTACGTCTCTCTACACTGTAAGTAGATGCATTTCACATTCAATGGAAAAGAGAAAACCTTTTATGCAACAATTTGCAGCCGTTGACTCTCCTGTCAGCAACGCTTTCTCGTATCCCGAAATCAACCTTCCATCAACCTATCACTCTTTGCACTCGTTGGATATTATTCAACGGTTGGACGTCCCTTACAAGCAAAATGAGATTTTCAGCGATATTCTACCGCCACCTAGTCCACCCCTTGAGATTCTCAGCACGCCGGTCATTGCTGAAACTCTTTGCAATCAGTTTGTTCATGAAGCTTAGGATGCTTTTCAGACAACGCGGCGTTCTGACCATGACCGAAAAGTACAATTACGAACTGTCCAAGTCGCAGCTCAAGGCGAGTAGCCGCACGTCGGCACTTCTGGCTGGCTTTGCAATGGTTCGTTTGTCTTTCAGCTACGATTTCCATCGCTATTAGGTAGCTCTTGTGGAGTTACAATACGACGAGACCACCCCGAGATCGATGCTTGTTCTCCTCGGGGTCGTGACAACACTACTCGTCTCGGTCCATCTACTCGCTTTGATGATGTCCACATGCATTCTGCCTTATATGGAGGCCAACGGATGCAGTCGTGATTCACCGCATTTCAAGCTCAAGTCTGTTTCCTTCATTTGTGTGTGCTTTGATGCTAACGTTTTCTAATTTTCAGATTTTATATTGATCTCTCATGGTTCTTCTCCACTTGCGTCGGTCTTCTCCTTTTCCTCGTCGAGATCGGTATCATCTTCTTTATAAAGTTCCAAGGAGTCAACTTCATCTTGGCCGCATACATAACAACGGCCATACTGGGTAAGTGAGAAAGTTTGCGGAGTATAACAAGTGTACTATACAGTGCCCGTGGTCGTCATCTTTGTGGTGATTTCTAGTCTGATCCATCGAAGTCGGTTTACCTACACACTCAGCAGGATGGACGATAAGGTGCAACTCCCTTTTCTTAGGAAAGGCAAGCGCCTTTTGAATTCAGGTGAAAAGTCTTCGTAAAATCACAAACGAGGAGCGACTAGCATTTCCACTTGCCAAGAAACGGCCACTACTCCATGACAGACTCAAGAACGATTTACCAGTTGTTATGGAGATTTGAAGGTAAATAAAGCTAATACAAACATGACTGAAAACTCCAAACTTCCTGCTACAGCTGCAGATTGTCCTCTCACGGCAAAGGTAGTGTAAAAAGAAAAGTGCACCACTGCAAGCCGAACATGATTAAATTCGCAGCAAGTCGAAGTACTTTTGCATGAGGGTACGGGGAAGTGTGGAAGGCACTCGAAAGGTCGTTTCTACCTCACCCTTCCTCACGCAACAATTATGGAAGCGAGGAGCATGGAAAGGGCCTTTGCGACGTTTAAGTGAAGCTCTTCTAGTTTGAAGCCACTTTTTGATCGTCGCACTGCCACATTTTGGTGATGTTTTGTCTGGGATGTTTTGGTCAGCATCCAGAAAAGCTCACGCCATCCTCAGCACGCGTGCTGTGGCATACGACGGTCCACTGCCTTTGCGCTTCTGTTTGCCACGCATGACAGCGTGACGGCGAAGGTGAAAATTACCACCGCTTAGTCTTGTGTGGCCTTTCAGGTTTATTACCGGCAATTCTTCGAAGTCATGTAGGCTGATTTTCGGCCCAAGAGTTCGAGTCAAGCGTGTCATTTGAACAACGTGGACCCGGGCAAACAACAAATGCTTCACAACGGATTCAAAAATCGCAAAGCAACCCGGTTGGAGTGGTTCTAATGAAAGTTTCCCGTAAATGCGTCACATTCGAGTGCTCGAACTCATAAAAGAGGTAGAGTTTTCATCGAGGCGCCTTTCGCTGAAGTCGAAAAGCACTCGAAGACGGCCTCCAAGTAACGTCGCTAGTAGGCGGCGTCGAAAATGCCTTGAGCCGAGACAAAATAGAATGAAATTCGAGGCTTTGCCGCAAATTACGAGAACACTGAAAAGATGCTTGATAGATTCAAGAACGCTCGATTTCAGGGAAAAAACTTACTTGCAGATGATCATTAGATCGTAGTATTGTTTGGCTCCTAGATCGTAAACAGGTCGAATTATGTGGAGGAGCGCCGACGGTCCGTTTGTAATGGTGAAGACCGAGACGATCATCACAACGGTCAAAGTCACTCGTTGTTCCGTTCGAACAATAAGATTGACGCTGCTTGTCCTCTTTTTACGAATTGATCTGGAATCTCTTGTGCAACTTTAGTGACCTACCGACCATCCTTCTTTCCATGCGGAACAGAACAGCGAGAGCGCATTTCGGCTAACGTCAAGCTGCATCGTCGCTGTCGAAGTGCAATGAGAAGAAGAAGGTTCAAAATCGTGAGCAAAAATATGGGAAACAGAATCATGGAATCCACATAGACGTGCAGTGAAAAGTGGATAAATCGCCGGTATTCGGATGGAAATGGATTTGTGCTATTTGGAAACCATCTAAAACAAGTTGTCTCTCGTCGTTTGACTTACGTTTCACTGTCAACTTTCAAACACCGTTGATAAAGTTGCGTTCCATTGCAGAAATGTGCAGTTTGACACGCGTATTCAACGTGCTGAAAGTGCATCTCGAGATTGTTTGGCTTTTCTCACTTGATAGATTGTGAAGAGAAGGGGTATGACCGTGATGGCCGCAACGACGACGGGCATCTTCCATCGAGGCCAAGTTTCACGAACATAAAGCGGCCTAATGATGCCAATGAGACGCTCGCTGCACACGGCCACCACACACCTTCAAGTACGCGGAAGAATTTCCGATAACTCTCTGGCAGCTTACCAAGTCGCTATGGCCGAAGACCAGTTCGCAATCGCCAAGAGATGCGCCCGAGTCCAATAGTAGAAATATCGAAATGTATAGTGAAACGTGAGAAATGGCATGTTGACGAGGATATTCGGCCAGAGAAGTGCGAAGAAAATGATGTCCGCAAAGGCCAGAGAAATGTATTCGACATAAGAGAAATGTATTCGACATAAAGGAGAAGTCATTGAGGAGAGGTTAAGTACCGGCTTTGCACCGCGAGAAGCACGCAAAGATTTAAACAGTTGCCGACGATGCCGAATGTGGAAAGACTTGAGAGGACATACCTAAATGAGGCACTTGTTTCAGCAATCGATTGCTTGTCTTACCGGTGGAGAAACGGCTCGAACTCGGTGCCGTTCATCAGAAGCTTCGAAGCTGGTAAGCATCTTGAGATCGCTGCGTTTATTTCCATCAACAAACACTTCTGAATTGCCCTCAGGCGAAATGAGGAAGAAAATTGCGATCGAAGTGACGACGAGTGAGTAAAACGACACAACGCGTGAAAAGCAAAGGAAGGAAAACCAGTAGTTTTGGGGAAGCTACGCACGCGACGCGCTGTTTGCATGCGTCAAACACGCCTCAGAGCGCGCATTCGCACTCAATATGTACGCTGAGTCAAACTGGGAGGGAAGAAGACGAAACGAAGGTCAAGTTGCATATTCTAGCGGTCCGCCTCCTTTCGTCGAAAGGTGAAAGATTTCTTCAGCGCTACATTTTGGTCTCTCTCGGTAGATGCGAAGAGGTGAGTGGTGGAGAGAATTTTTACACATTCATCAGATATTCAGGAAGCGTCGCGCGACTCAATATATTTCGACTTAGTGAGGCGAAAAAAGTGGTGCACGTGCAGCGAGGCTCTTCCTCTTCAAAATGATGCGATCAACTTTCACCTGGCTTGGCGATAGAACAAGATTCGTAGGCTTTATTCAATTCGAAAAGGGGGAACTTGTCAGCCGGACGCATGCTGGAAAATAATTATTTCGTTGCCAGCTAACTCCATAACAATTATGAGCTTCCAGACGGGAAGTTATAACTCATTTGGCGAGCGCTATGTCATTATATTGATATGGATATTGGTCTGTAAAGCGGCCAGGCATCACCATAACGATGAGGAAGGAAATCGCCTTAAAGAAAATGACGCAAGAAAAGAGGTCAAGCGGAAGACTTTGCAGGTGAAAACTTAAAAAACTGGAGAAGAAAAGGCTGTTCGCGATGCATCTGCACTCATTTGGCGATGGAAGGCTCTAACGGAATGGTTGTGGAGTGGATCCGGCACGTCTCTCACGGCGCTTCTTGCCTGTCTCTAGTTCTCAACGCGGTGGGCATTTACCTCGTCTTGCGGTGTTCGTCGCCAGAAATGGGCGTTTATCGTTATAACGTCCTTGCCATTCTGGTAGGATTCTTCAGCTGTCGTGCACGGCCCAAATATTTAGTTGACGACGACATCGTTTGATGTCACTTTGACACTAATCGCCCAATTCGAAGTGTTGTTTCCGCATGTTGGAGCACGCTGGGCGCCCTATTTGAGCTTTGAAAACCCGGAAGTAATGGGGCCGATTATTTTTCTCGTATTCCTCTTCACTATTTGTCTCAAGTTTTAGTTCATCTCAACGCAAATGGTTCTGATGTCGTCTTCACTAGGCTATGGCTTCTTGTATCGAGCGTACGTGCTAGGAACCGAAGAAGAAAAGGTGCTTTCTTTGCTTCTATAGAGATTGCTCAGTTACGTTTGCGCCGCTTGGTCATTTTCTTCGCCGTTGAGTCAACCACTTTCTTACTTGCTTATTACTGCACGGTTAACTTCGCCCTACTTCACGGAGACAAGCTGAACTACTACTTGAGGGTTGATTTGAGCTCTATGTGTGTAGCATCATTGCAGGAAAATGTCGAAGTTCTTAGTCTTATCGAGCGCAATCCCTTCATTTTTGCCGATCTCTCGCGTCCAGCAGCGAAAGTCGCTATTGCCACAGCTGTTTGCTTCTTTCTTGCGCATGTAAGTTTTTTGAATCAATTTCACAGACATAGTACTTTATTGGTCCCTGGTCCCTGGTTTTTACTCCCTGGTTTTTGTCTTCACGAAGCTCTATGAGCTGCGCTCAATAATGTCACCAAAGACCCGCGAACAGCATTTCATGTTCATCAAAGCTTTGCTCGCACATGTGAGTGTTTTAAAAGTTCCGAGGTGTTTCGCATAGAGCGCTGCTCCTGTTCTATTTCTACTCGTGCCACTGCTGATGATTCTCTACGGCCTCGTTGCACCTCAGTCGTCAGACGCAAAGCGTTAGTCTATCGGTGCATTAGTCGCAAACGTTAAGTGCTGGGAACAATCGCCTTCTTGCTCTTCTCCATTCACGCCAATGTGAATGTTGTGATTCTGGTGGTCTTTGTTACTCCGTATCGTTGTCAAGTCGCCGACTGGCTAAGAAAGCTTCGACTTAAGTGGAAGACCTCGGATCCACCCTCGCTGGTACCAAAAGCCAGTCAAACGTCGGATATCCTGCGAGAAGAACCAGTTACCTCACAAATGGAAGGAAGGAATGGCTCTCAGTACATCTAGCAAAACCGCACGAAGCTGAGTCTTTATGCATCGTGTTCCGACTGAAAGAGCTGAATATAAAGTGTTATACAATACTTTAAATTTTTCGTTTGCAGTCTGAAAAGAATGTCCGTCATTCTCGCTCGGAAACCTATGCCTTGAAACTTTGCGTGACTTTTAATGGCTTCGCTAATCGGGACAGTCTATAATTAATCCTACCTTCATTTCAAGGTAGCTACTAAAGTTGGAAAGTGGCTTCGTTAGAGAGCTATAGTAACTTTCATTTCATTCCTGTCCTGTCAACTTTGAAATTTCGGCCATGCTAACGTGGCAAAATCTATTTTCTAAGATCGTTGATTACGGTGTCTCATCAGTGTCGATAGTAAGTACTCTCTCAGAGGCTTCAAACATTTGAAAGATATTAAATGGGGCTCTTTTGGCTTCTGTTCTTTCCTTCGACGATCCTTCCTGGAATATATATCGCCTGTTTCTTGCCCTAAATGCGGGAATCGACGGTTTATACTCTTTGTTGATTTTGGTCGTCCAAATGGTCGAGTTTGCTCCACACAATTCGTACTTTCATAGTGCTTTGTTGTTAATTCTCAAGCTTGCCACCTTGTTGCGACCGGCTATGTAAACGAATTTCCACACTTTATCGCGGTCGGGGTTTTCTACTTTTACTTAAACGTCATCTGCATCGCCATCTTGATGATCCCTTCTACCTACGTCTTTCGTTATTTCATTCTCGTCAGGCAAGTCAACTCACGTGCTCGAAACAAATGCCAGAAAAGTCCGTTCTCATCAGCACAAGAAGCTCATCGTTATCATAATGCTCACCGTCTGTGCACTGCACGCCCCGACGGCTGTCTTACTTTTTCTCAATCTTCGCATAGCTGAGGAAGATATGGTCGCCAGTCGACCGCTCTTTGAGTCTGTCCTTGAGCCTCTTCCACCACGGTTTTACTCCGACTCCGGAAGAGTTCAGGCAAGCTTTAAAAAAATTTCTAAACAGTCAGGATCTCACCGGCTCCCTTGTAGGACTAACGGTGTCCATGGAGGTTGCTGTTTCGGCAGTCGCTGTGCCCGTTTGCTCATATTGCATCATGAGGCATTTTAAACGTACCAATCAAGCGCTTTCCAATAGAACACGTCGAATGCAACAAGCCCTCTCCCGCGGGCTCATAGTGCAGGTAAGAAGCAAAGGGCCACATGATGTCATCAATACTCTTCGTTTCTCAGAGTATCATTTTTGCAGGGTTTGGCACCGTTTATGTTCTACAGCATTCCGGCGACGGCTGTTATGATTGGCATATTCTTTGGCGCTAATCTCGGTTCTTGGGGATCGGCCGCGGCAGCCATGTACACTTTTGTCCCCTTTCTCAATGGACTTGTCGCGTTCATTTTCTATCGACCCTATCGTCGAATCCTTTTCTCAGCCTTCAAGAGGATTACGAATTCATCTGGACAATCTCAAGCAACAAATCCATCACGAATGATCTCATTGTCATAGAGGTTTCATTCACTGAAGTCTGATTTTGCGTAATATAGTTACTGGACACAAAGCAAAGCGAATATTTTAATACATTCATCAGCTGTTCCAGAACAATGACCAGCAGTGAAGCCAGCCTCCGCCGGGCGGACCCCCCCTCCCCCCCGACGCCAGCCGAGCGAAATTTTTTTCGCTTTTTTCGAGGTTTTAAAGCTTGCTGAGTCGTCCCAGATGCACTCGGCAACACGGTGAAGCAAACTCATTTCAAGGCAAAGCGTGGACGCCGTTTGAGATCTCACTCTCAACAGCTCTTCTTGAGGTCGACCAAAAGAAGTTTCGTCATCATGGTCACTTGGAATCGCCTTTTTACCTCCATTTTCGACGGTGACCACCCCCTCCCGACGCACATCATTGGAAAGAGCTCGACGAGTACTATCCGAATCACTTTTGATTGGCACAAAAAGGTGGGAAAAAGCTAGACAACGAGCCCTCCGTAAATGGCAAGTTTTCGCGATTTAACCTTAAACTTGAGAATTTAGATTGCTCAAAAAGTCGTGAAAATTGAACTTCCAGGGGACCCCCCGACGCACTTTTTCTGAAAGATCAGTCTCTGAGCTTCCTAAAACTAATAGTAACATGGGGGTTGGGTGCTCATCGGGGGGCCTCCGCCTTCATCCGCTCTTAGGTCGTCCAGTCGCAGCCGCTCGCTCGCAAATTTTTTTCATTATGCCCATTTAGGTCCCCTAACAGAACGTTTTTTCATAAACCAATGGCACTGGAAGAAAGCTCGTTTCCTGGAGAACAAAACCGTATACTTAGATTTCAAAAATAATTGGAAAAAATGGGGTACAGGTACCCCCCGCTTTTTTAAACCGAGTCGCAGCCGATCGGCGTAGGCTGAACTTAAAAAAGCGGGGGGTACCTGTACCCCATTTTTTGCGCCATTAATTTATGAAAAACGTTCTGTTAGGGGACCTAAATGGGCATAATGAAAAAAATTTGCGAGCGAGTGGCTGCGACTGGACGACCGATAGTACTCGTCGAGCTCTTTCCAATGATGTGCGTCGGGAGGGGGTGGCCACCGTCGAAAATGGAGGTAAAAGGCGATTCCAAGTGACCATGATGACGAAACTTCTTATGGTCGACCTCAAGAAGAGCTGTTGAGAGTGAGATCTCAAACGGCGTACACGCTTTGCCTTGAAAATGAGTTTGCTTCACCGTGTTGCCGAGTGCATTTGGGACGACTCAGCAAGCTTTAAACCCTCGAAAAAAAGCGAAAAATCATCCGGGGTAGATCAAAATTTGACCTATGTTGATAGATCAAAATTTGACCTACCGCCCCCCCCCCCTCCCCCGACGCCCGACACCCGGCGGAGGCTCGATTGGGTGCTGTTGCCCAATTCCGCCTTCTTACTTCGCTTATACCGGACTTTTTTCGTCTTTGTACATAACACCCGGAAGTCGCTCATTCGGTCAGCGGTCGCAAAGTGTCCTGCCCGTCTTCATTCGGCTCATTCAGGTTGCGGAACCCCAAATCCGGCTCAATCCAGTTCCGTGCGGTCTCTTTCAGCGCCTGGGTCCTTATCTTCACTCCGTTCTCTGCCAGTTGGGCCACACTAAGGATCGCGCAAGCACATCAATGTTCGTGCACGGCAGAGTGGGTATTGCGAAGCCACGTGTCACAACGCGTCGCCAAATAATCGGCGTATCGTCATTTTTTGTTCTTTTCTTGTTTCAACATCGATGCTAATGTTTTTTTTTCGGCCAGTAGGCTCTTTTCATTTTGATCAAGTAGCCACCCATCCACAGCATGTCAACATAGCGCCGTTCTCACAAATATTATATTACACCATCGAAACAGTGGATACTCGATGAATTGAAAAACAACATCCTGCGCGGCCATGATGATCCTCTCAGATCATATCCACGTGCACGTTGGGATGCCGTGATGCCCGGCAGAGATTTAATGTAAGCAGAATAAGAAGTTTTTGGTGCTCTTGTAGCGAGATACAGATTGACTGTCATGGCACAACGCTTGAAACATACCAACGAGCCTCTGTACGTCTACCCTGCGGTTTGGTCCCCACGCGACGCCTTCAAATTTGCGCGGGAAAAGCGTCGTGGTGCTTAGTAAATGCTAAAATATCTCTACGCTGATCAATGTTTCCTACATTCTGTTGTATTCAAAAATCGCGAAAATTGTTCGGAATTTCCTTCCAGCTGCTCGTTCTTGAAGAAAATTGCTAATTCGTAATTAAAACAAGAGTTTCTGTCAACGAGCCAGTGCTTCTTGTTCAACTGCGCAGTTGATCATTTGAACTCTATGGCGAGCTCCACGATTTGTCCGACGTTTAGTGTAATGACTTGCAGAAGTTTCCTATCTAAAATCAGAGAACTTGAATCCGAGTTAGAGATCAACCGTAATGGTTCCCAAGAAGTCCTACGATCAATGAACGAGAAAAGTTTCCCGTATGATGAGCGGTACTTCTTTGCTTAATAAGGGAGAATAATGAGAGATATTCTCGACTTATCGACGAGCAGCGGGGGGATTTGTGTTCCAAGGCAGACGTCATGCGTCTCACTAGCAGGAATCAAGACTTGTAGACATGAAAACACTTACGTCCGCGCGGGAAGACGCATGATACCATGTGCCTTTAATTTTGTATAATTCTTCAAGTTAAGAATGACGATGTTCGAGTTGTATTGGGAAGCCACGCTACGGCCTCAAACTCTCTCAACTTTGTCTTTCTATTTGACCTTCATCTAAGTCGTCCTTGTGAATGGAGGTGTTTTTCTTGCAGGATGCACTGACAGTTTACTTTGAAAATGCAATGCGCTATCAATGGTTAAGATTAGCAAGCTGCAAAATGCGATCGCAGGAAGATGCTCGTGTCTTACGAGCGTGGATCTCGTACGGAAGCCCATCTAAATCACCGCCATTGAAGAGTGTCAGAAAGGTGACGTTGTCGTCTTCGAGTTGCGCAATTCTCTAGAGAAGGTTCAGCTTTCACCTACAGTCAGACCTCTAGGGATGGCATGACGAGAAGTAGATTGGAAAGACGACGCGACACTCGGAAACGCGCGTTCTCGTCAGAAGGCGTGCGGTCATGCAAATAATCATAAAGAGCAGCAATGCATTTTTCTCTTCCATGACGAATAATTTCTTGTCCCTCGAGGGAAATGTCTGAGTCTAAAATAAAGCATAAAAATCAAAAACGAAAGAATAACTGACCGTTTTGAAAGAAGCAGATTGTTTTTAGAAGGCAGTATTCCACTTCGTCGATCTTCATCGCTCGAAGCGGCGCGATGACCTCATTTATTGCCTTTTGGCAAATGTTGCGAAAATATTGAATGCAACTGCGGGACGGATGCTCGCTGGCTATTAGCTTACGCTGGATCCATTCCGCGTTGCTCTTCGATGCGTCGCGGAAAATAGCAACCGATACCTAGAGCGATGCCGTCGCATTTCACTTTTTTCGTCCAATACGCTTGTGTCCACCAGTTTAGAACCACTATACGATTTCGCAGGATCGTTTTCTGCTTATCTACTGCCAATTTTGCAATGTGTTACCTTATCTTGCCATGAGAGATCATTGAACTCCCAAATATTGTATGCCCAGTCGACCAGAAAGGTAAAGCCGCGACACCAGTAAAACTGAAGATCCTTTGCGCGAATAACTCGCCTTGGTACAAAGTCAATCTAAAGACGTTTAGTTCTGGAAACTTGTCGCAATTTACGACCTTAGTTCGATGACAAACAATTCCGGGATCCAGAAAAGCGTCTTCCATGGAGACGTTCACGCGACATATTTTACTCGTCGAACTCGTTGGATCCATCAACGCTTCGCAATGTCGCTCAACTGCAACAAGTCTAAACCACCCTGCATTACTACGACTCGTTGCCGGACTTTATGGTAAACGTTTTAAACTCGTCGTTGTGTCTCGTGATGCTTTGCGTCTTTAGCGGTGCTACATTCCAAGATGTTTCGCAGACGTCACCACCGGGCGCAATTGGGCTTTCGTACTGAGAATGCTCGATGAGCGACTTAAAAGTTCTCACCGCCGCCTCGAGTACTTCTTGTTTCAAGCGCTTAGCCAGCATTCGTCGCGGCCTTTCGCGTTCACTTTGCACAGCTGCAAGAAAGTGCTGGGTTGTGAATGACTACGGCCGCAATGCTAACTGTCGACTTACCCAGCGGATCCATGCCTGTTACAAGACATTTCAACATTCGGCAAGCTCGACAGCGATTTCGATACACTGCAATCCATTAGATAGCTTTTTAAAAATTAGATGTTATCTACTTCGTCTGATTTCGCAGCGATTGCCATAGCGACACTTGTAGGTCCTCTGCTGCCAGATACTGGAAAGGGAACGGTCGCTACGCGCATGCTTCGACATACCTTCGCCGAAAGAAGCTCTTGCAGCCGCTGCACGCGATAGTTCCATAGTGGCGACCTGACTTCGTGTCACCGCACACACGACATAGAAGTGGCTCTGGAAGAATCGCTTGTAGTTCCAACAAGTTACTTCAAGTACGCAAACAGAACCTATTAGGGAAAGATTATACTTGTGTCGATTTAAAATCCGGAAAGTTTCGGTCAAAAGCAACATTCTTTAATTTCTAGGTAGCATATTCAAAACGAGGAAAAACGTACTCGATTCGAGCTTGTGGTCGCCTTCCACCATGGGAAGCAAGTCGTCCATGGATTCGTCCTCTCGAAATGCCATCTGCAACAGCCTCACACGTCAATTGCGTCCAAGTCATTATCGCTACTAAAAATATGTGAGAACCGCCTTGCAGTGCCTGAAGAGAGCGGAACTAGTGCCAGTGCCTGAAATGGGGGAGGGCACTATGAGCAAGAGGCGCGCTAAAAGCAGTCGTAGAGGAGCCGGAGTGGCCGTAAGAACTCCTGCTCAAACAAGAAACAAGAAGACCTTGACGAATTCAAGTGTCCAACAAGCGAGGGAGACGCACTTTGTCGAGATGATCTTGAAAACAACCGCTGCTAGAAAAGCTCTTTAGACATATTCTAGAAAATTGATATTATAGCTTGCGTTCTTGTTCCATGGGTAACAGGGGTGTGCGTTATAAGATTTACGGTTTTACGGTTTTACGGATTTTACGGGTTTTTACTTACGGTTTTTTACGTTTTACGTTTTCCGTAAGTA
>JAQIXL010001385.1:0-18489 GCA_034700245.1 Poikilolaimus oxycercus
TGGCCGGCATCGGCGGCGACTGCTTCGAGAAGAAGGGCTGAAGCGGAGAAGAAGGAAGACCCAGCGAATAAAGCCTTCAAGATACTCTCTTCTGTCAACAAAGAAGGGCAACCTAGAAGAACCCGCATTTTTTTTTCCTTCAAGACCTAGGCAGAAGATGCCCACAAAGCATTCTCAACGCTTGCTCGTCTTTCTAGACGAAGGGAACCTTTAAAGCTGTGTCAGCTGTGTCAAACTTCGTGGTGATAAACATTCTTTGAAAACTCTGCAACAATAAAGTAACAAGAACAACTAGTACTCGTAGAGATCGGAAATCTTCAACAAGACCAGGAACTATGCGAAATGTAGATTGACCTTGTTGAAGGCGAGAAGAAGACCTAGGAAGTCCTCGATGGCCAATCGCCTCGCTCGCTTCTCGGCGTAGCCCGCGGATGTTAGCGTCTCCTCAACGAAGGCTTTCATTGAGAAATCCTTTGGAATCTCCTGTAAAAGATTATGAAGAGGGTGTTTAGCACAAACAATTTCTTTCAGCGAGCACACTTGACGGTAGTTTTTCTCGAGCATCTCCAAGACTTGATTCGCCTTGAATATGGACAGGAGCGTCTTGTTCTTGCGAAGGAAAGCCAATCTCAACAGGCCGTCCCACTCCTAAAGCGACATATGAGCGTGAAGTTTCCGGAACCTGAAAGTTGATGGGTGGCGGCGGATTCTTGGGAGCAATTCGTACAACAGCCGAGTCCACCTTAGGTGGCGGTCTGAATTCCGTACGTTTCACCTGAGAAAAAGTCTGATTGCCAAAGGACAAAGGTCAACCTTCATGAGATGTTCCACTTTGGCAAGAAGCTGAACGTTGACAGAGAGGCGCGAGTAGTCCTTGTCACCCGGCTTGGCCGTTAATCGATCCGCAAACTCCTTCTGGAACATGAGCACGGCGTATCTGGAAAAGCAGTTTTAGAAGAGATGCGAGAAACCTCGGCAACGGTCTTTGAAGGAGAAGCTTGAAAACGAAAGGAGATGAGATCTGATAAGGCAAATTGGCGACGCAAACATCGAAAAACGGCCACTCAGTGCGCATCACGTCGCCAGGTAGAATCTCCAATTTGTGCTGTTCCGGGCTGGAATCAGGAAGTTGGACGAGGACGAACAAACTCACGTTCCCATAACTCGTTTTCTCAATTCGGCGACCATCCTCGGATCAATCTCACAAGCAACACATTTCTTTGCCGCCTGAACAAAGTATAAAAGACGAGAAACGACTTACGGCAAGAATCTTGACCGTCAAGTTACCAGTGCCGGGACCAACTTCAAGAACTGTATCCGTCGACTTGAGGGCTGACTAAAGAACGACTAGACACGAGAAACAACGACGAACCTTCTCAATGATGGCATTCACAATTCCGGGGTTCTTGAGGATATGCTGACCGCGATCGGTGTTGAAAGGAAGAGCTAAACAGAAACTGAAGGCCAAACAGGTGTCAAACCTTGAGTATTTGACGCCGATGACGGCTTGTTTGTCTTCTTCAACTTCTTTAGTTTCGTCTTGCCCATTTTACTGCAAAGAAGCGATTTAATCAGGCACAAAACAAGAAGAGAAAGAAGGAAAGCATTTTCAAAAACGTTCTTGAAAAACAGCCAAGGATCGTACGCGCGCGATTTTCATGCGGCAACGCGAGCGCTCGTTCTAATTTTCACGTGCGTTCTGCATAACTTCGATTGCACGTGTTGGCTTTTTCGCTCCTTTCCTGTAATTCTCGTTGTATTGGCTCTGATTTCTATGATTTTCCGTGTCCTTTGAGAGGGTCTTCATGTCTAGTCGTCCTCAAAGCATCGAAAAATGATAGATTCTCGTTTTGTTCCGCTGTTTTTGTTGGTTCCAAAACGCAAGGGTACTCGTTTCAGTGTCGAGGTAAACGGAGAACGAAGAAATGGCGGCGCCGCTCAGGAGTGTGATGCGCGTGCAGCGTGCGCTGCTCGTCGCTCGCTCGGCTCCACGACTCGCCACGGCTCTGCCCATGCGCGCTGCCGCCTCAGCGGCTACGTCAGCCGGCAAGCCCCTGCCCGGTGACTACTCCAATCATTTCAAGGTTTCTTTTCCTGGTTCTTCGGATCGAGTGAGTGTTTAAGATCGAGCGCATATTCGCCGCGGGTATGGTGCCGCTGATTCCTGCCGCCTACTTCATTCACGGACCCGTCATGGACGCTGCTCTCTCGGCGGCCCTCGTTCTCCACATCCACTGGTTCAGCTCGTCTCTTCTGCTTATTTATTTCTCAGGGGTGTGTCGGCGGTGATCCACGACTACGCGCGTCCGTTTGTCATTGGTGACACTCTCGCTAAGGCAGCATACATTGGAGTATCTTGTTCATCCAGTTTCCTCATTCCATTTGCTTCCAGGCATACGTCATTACGGCTCTTCTCCTTGCTGGTCTTCTCCACTTCAACACCAACGATGTCGGCCTCACGCGCGCCTTCGAGCTCGTCTTCTCGCTTTAAACTTCCCTGTCGAGAAGCGAGGGTTTTCGATTTTCGCTTGGAAAAATGAAGCTGAAATATTAGGGTTCCGGCGCCCCGTTGGTCTTACTTTTGTCGAGAGACATCCTGTGTGTAGAAGCCCCCAGTCTCGGCGATTCTGTCTCTCTTATGTGTAAATTTCATTCGAATGTAGAGGTCTAATAGTATGTAGAAGCGACAAATGCTGAATCGTGCTCCCATTCCCTTCGTTCTTCTTCTTTTAGTTGGATCGAAGTTCTTGGAGTAATAAATGAGTTGCTAGCGTTCCTACTCTTTGCAACTTCGAAGTTCGTTAACACGGTTTTGATACTTAGATTCGGCACTTGATCAGAAGTGAGTTCTTAGAAATGACGAAACACAAGAAGCATCAACGGTTTGGCCGACGAGACGATCGTGGAGGTTTCAAGCCGTGGCAACATCGAGGGCCGCGAGTGCCCGCACTTCGACGGCGAGGCCTCTTCGACGTTCTCGATCCGACGGACGTGGAGAGGGTTCCGTGCTGTGAGCACGGTGAGTTTTCTTTTCGAGAAACGATTGTTCAGGACCATGTCTTTTCTTTACACGGAAGGACGAGGTCACAGGCTCAATTTGCGAGCGATTCTTCGCGTGTGCTGTCTATCGACAAAAGGAATGTAATTTTCGAGCTAATGTAAGCGTTGCTCTTTATTCAAAATGCTGTTCAGGTCGATAGCGAAGGAAAAGTGACGGTCGAGGAAGGGGAAGATCGCGCTCCAGAACTTCCAGTTGAGGCGACACAGAAGCGTTTGGCCTACAATTCCGTTGCCAAATCGTTCGTTGTCTTTAGCTTGGTAGACAAGGAATTTCAGAATGAAAAATATTCCGGCGGAAGCAAAGTTGGTCTTCTGCTCGGAGTGCCTCGACATCTTCCCAAACAAGCATCGACATCCGGCACAATACGTCGAGAAAGAAGACATCGAGACACCGACGCAGCTGATTGCCGCGATCGACAAACAACACGGCCAGGCGGTAACTCTCTTTCTAATAAAATGTCTACTGCCCTTTTAGCAATACTGGTTCTCGAACGACTCGTTGGAAGTAATGAAGACAGCCGTGCGCAATGCGATGGTCGACGGCGTTCTCTGTCTCGGCACGCCGCGAGCCTTCGAAGTGCTGCGTGCCGACTCTATCCCAGCCTTCCTGCTCGACTTCGATAAGCGATATGTGAGTTTTATTCCACGACAGTTGTATGTATATTTAGACGGCTTTCTACAAATCGACCGAGTTCGCTGCTTATAGTATGCTGATGCATCACTTTTATGATCCTCGAGGGAGGATGAAGCTAAAGAAGTTCCTTGGAAAGGTTTGTCGGCATCGACGTTTGAGATTTGTTTAGTGTGGCCGTGTCTTGTTGATTTGCGATCCGCCTTTCGGAGTCTTCCTTAGTCAATTGATGAAGAACATTGCGAAAATCAAGCGTCTGCACAAGCTTGCGAGGTTTACAGCTTGAATTTACAAATTGTGATTGGTTCAGAAAAGATGAAGAGTCAAGATTCCTTACGCTTCTCGTTCTACCTCTATTCATCGCCAAACATGTTCATCGAGCAGATGAAAGCTTGTGGATGTCGGACTACAAGGTAGCGCTGCTTTGAATGTGAATTCCACTTGTCACAGGTGACATACGACAATCATCGAGTCTTCAAGCATCCAGAGAGATCGATTGTCCGCTTCTTCACGAACATCGAGCCGAATGCTATTGATATTAGCGACAAGGAAGAGTACAGGTTAGTCTCTTTTCATCTAAAGCATCTACACTTCAGATTTTGTCCAATTTGTGACCGTTGGGTCGCCCGTACAAATCGACACTGCAAGTTCTGCAATACGTGCACATCAAAGGTTTCGTTCTATCACGCATTCAACCAAAGAGAATTCAGGAAGGAGCGATGTATCGGCATTGCGAAGATTGTGCTCGTTGTGTGAAGCCGACGTACAGACACTGCGAGCCCTGTGGGAGATGCCATCTCCCGGGACGGTGTCCAGCCTCTTCGCAAATCGTAAGAACTTCCTTCGATTTATCGCATTTTCGGAATTTTTTAGGCTAAGCCTCGTTTCGAAAGACCGCAAAATAGGCCGTTTAAGAAGAGCATCGACAGTCTCGGAAAGAATCGAATCAAGAAGCTGAAAAGGTCCTGATTTTCTCTTTTTGTTGTTTTGTTGCTTGTTGATCCTATGTCTGTTGCGAGAAATGAACTTCTGGTTGAGATACGAAGAGCACATTCTTTGTTGATTGCGACGTAAGGGCATAGCGGGGAGCGGTGTGAAGCGCCTACAGGGTTGTTAGCACAATGAAGTTTGTTTCAACGGAAGAAGCTGCCAGTGGTTGGCGTGCGCGGGTGGGGGTTGCTGTTCACAAAAGAGACCGGCAACCGCTTTTCCCGCTCTTCTTCTCTTCTCGTCTTCATTTTCGAGCAGGCGCCGTCCGACTAGTTGTCCTCGGGATGGCTTCTATTGCGGGAAGCAGCGTGACCCCGTTGTCTCACCCGGCATTATTGTCTTCTTCGAGGCTTCTCTTGACTGATGAGCTCCAAGTAACAAAGACCTCTTGGCCGAATTGCCCACAATACGAGGTGACGAGCAGAGAAACCAGAGATGAACTGAAACACATCAGCGACGGGTTGCAGCGAAGAGAAGATGCAAGCTCCGAGGAGAGGCGAACTGGGTTCAACACGCTCACTCCTTTCTTCGAATGACTTTCGCCTTCTAGACGTTGAAATGACAGAGGGAGGAGTTGTGGCTGGAAGGCAAGGTGCTACAAGCAGGGAAAAGAAGCCCTTGTGACAGCTTCTTTTCTGTTCGAGTCCGGTGAATTTCCCTTGGTGGTCGTCGTAGAAAGCGGCATGCTTTATTATGTGAAGCGTTGGTCTTGGTTTGATTGTTTCATCACCGTTTGAACAAAGAAGGCAAGGAAAGATGATGACGGGTGAGGCGATTGAGACTGTGAAAGGGGAAAGGGACGGAGACGGTCAGGATTCACACCGCTCGGAGAACAATGCCTCCTCTGCTTCGTCGTCAGTTGTCGGGGGAAGGGGGAGTTCCAGTTCCTGGCGACTACTCTCCCAGAGGACACAAACATGAAGCCACAACTCGAAAGGAAGAAGAAGACGCCCCCACCCTCGATACTCAGTCGTCCCCTACTCTTTTTGTCCAAGGAAGTAGAGTCATCGAGGTCGTGGTGTGGATCTTCGAGACGGGCGGTGCCATGCTGCCCATCTGACAGTCTTCGCCCTCTTCATTTCATTCTCTTTGCAGTCTTGTTGCGTTCTCGTGTCGTTCTTGCCGTTCTCGACTACAAAAGGCACTCTCCAAGGAGTTGTTTGTTCTCCAAGGAATCGTGCCATTCCTTTCTCTTTTGATCAAATCCAGCAGATTGCTCGATGTTCTAAAGACTAGAAGTTCATTTCCTTCACGTTTCTCTTGAAGATAAATGTGTGCGAGTTAGGTGGTGGAAAAAGAAGGATCGTGCTTCTTCTCCGATTTGCCCCTTGGCAGAGGCCGGTTTTCGTCTAAAAGAATGCCATCTCCTCCTTTCTTTCTTTCTCGAGGCAGCCGCAGGGCAACAACATCATTTGTCTTCTTCTTGCTAGTCATTCTCGTCACTGGAAGTTGCACTCTAAGGCATCTACTTGCTGCCAAACTGTTGTCTTGCTCTTGGATACTCTTTGAAGATCGTGTTTACTACCTTCATGATTATTGCCTAAGGAAACTCTTGCAGAACATGGGGGAGAAGGAGGCAGCCACCCAGAACATGCTCGCCTTCAAGAGGCTTGCCTTCTTCGGTAAGCGTATCACTAAAATCCCCCAAGTGTCTTTAGGTGTGAGCCTCTCATGCACAGCCGCCCTTGTGGCTGTCGTCGCCGTCCCGTTGCTCTATGTGCAGCTACAAAAGGTAAGGGCCTCGTCTTCTTCTAACAAGACTTCTCTAGGTGCACTCTCAACTCGACAGCGACCTCAACTTCTGCAGGCATCGGACACACGATCTCTGGGACGAGCTTCAAAGGGTTTGTCTCCCTCTTGAAGAGAGGATTCTCTCTTGCAGATGGAGGAGACGACTGGAGTGAAGGCACGTCTCCGTCGTCAGGCTTACTTCACTTCTCCCATCTACCAGCCTCAGGTCTTTTGAGCACATTCAGCCAATGCCACGTGCTTGCTTGAAAGAGCATTGCGCTTTGCAGAAGCCTCCAAAAGTCGTCGTCTCTTGCTTCTAGAAGCTCCTTTAGTCACTTGAAATGTTTTTTCAAATCTTCAACCGAAGTCAACAGACCATCCTTCCAAAAGATCCGAAGCAATTCCTTGCAACTTCTAGGTGGTCTATCCAACAGCGGCCGTCTACCAGCCTCAAGCCTTCGCCTACGTTCAGCCGCGTCCCCCTCCAGTGACTTTTCTTGCTTTTTGCTCGCTTCACAAGCACGATCAGCAGTCGCACGAGCATCTTTTTCTTTGCTTTCGCTTCAATAATCGAATCTTGTTCTTTTAGCCACCACCTCAGCCAGTCTATCAACAAGCTCCCGTCTACCAGCCTGCACCTGGTAGGCTTCCGTATGAGAAAGAGAAGCCCTAGCGGCGCCGAGCTGCTCATCCTCCTATGGACCTCCTGGCCCTAACGGCCTGCCTGGACTCGATGGACACCCAGGACCCGACGGTCTTCCTGGAGCACCTGGACAGGCTGGAGCCGACGCACAGCCTGGACAGACCGTGAGAGCAAGACATAAATAAACCGCTTTAGGCGTCTTATCAAGACTTCTGTTTCGAATGTGAGCCATCTCCTCCCGGTCCACCTGGCAATCCTGGACCCCCTGGACCACCTGGGCCGCCAGGAAACGATGGAGCTCCGGCTTCGTATTCTTCTGGTCAAGGCCCACCTGGACCCCCTGGACTACCGGGACCTCCAGGAAATGACGGATTCCCTGGAGGACCTGGACCTCTTGGACCTCCTGGCACCCTCTCGGAGGTTTGATTAGAGGATTGAGAAGTATACCTTCTAGGGGTACACCGAGCAAGGACCTCCTGGACCACCAGGACCACCAGGACAGCCAGGATCCGATGGCAGCCCCGGTCTTCCGGGCGGCTCGCAGCCTGGTCCTCCAGGACCTTCTGGAGACCCGGGCTACCCAGGTGGCCGAGGCCGTGATGGGGGACCCGGAGCGCCGGGAGACCCCGGTCCGAGCGGTGACACGGGCTCGTGTGACCATTGCCCGCCTCCTCGAGTCTCGCCCGGATACTAACCTTGTTCTCTGGGTGATACGGTTCATCGACTGGGATGTCTTTCTTTCTTTATCGTCTTTCTTTAAACTGCATCTTTTGACAAACGAACATGATCTGTAATAAATATTCGCCCTCTCAATTCTAGTTCAAAGCTTGAAATCGAAGTAAAGCACAAAGAACATTTATTGCGAGAAAGGGGAAAGGAAGGGGGAAGGAAGTCTAGACGTGGATGAGATCTCTTTCTCTTCTTTCAGATGCCTCACCGTCTTTGTCTAGTTTCTGATGGTGGACGCCGAGGACTGCGCTGTGGTCCGTCGTCTTCGACTCTTTCTAAAAAATTTTATGCGTAGAGTGACAAGTTATTGCTATGAGATCATATAAGATGTGCCGACTTTGCTGTCGTTGGCGAGGGAGGGCGAAGTGGAGCAGCCAAGAGCATGGCCGATGTCGCAAAGCGAGATGTTCTTTGCCCCTTTGAATAGGACACAAATTGTCATATTCTAAAACTTCTAAAGTAAAATCCTCCCACCGGATTATTGAAGAAGTTTGCATTCATTTCGCTTCGCTGGAAAGGACAAAACAACGCGCGAAACATCAAGAAGTCGCCGCTTTTCTGCTGAAGCGGAGCTCTTCTTCTTTCGATCAACAGACGATCTTGCAGTCGATCTGATGTTTGCGCTTCACGACGTAGGCGGGATGCTCCAGGCTCCAAATTGCGCCTTCCGTGAGAGTGGCCGGGTCGGCGACGCCCTCGTCACCTCCAGCGACCTGCTTCCAGAGCGAGACCTCATCCCGCTCGTCGACAATGATGGCGAAGAAGTCGCTGAGAGCCTCGCCTTCCTCCTCCTTCTCCTACGTGATGGACGAGCGTCCGTCGACCATCTCGGCGAGCAGCCAGTGAAGATCCTCGCTGGTCAGATGCGGGCAGACGCCGAGGTGAAGGGTCTCCACGCGGCCGCACAACGCCTTGAACTCCTCGCTGCTCAGATCAATCTTCTGCAAGATTTGCGTGACAACTTCCCACAAAGAGCTGGCTCACGTTCGTCGACGGCCAGTTGTCGAATCTGTAAAGAGGATTGGAGAGTAGTCTCTTTCTTACAGAATCGACTGAATGGAGGGGAAGGCACGCCTGAAGCTCATCACATCGGAGAAGGCCGGCTCTAAAATGTGGACATTGAGCTTTTGTCTGAATAGCCTCGCCAGAGTGCTTCTTGTAGTCGATGCCGAGCTTCTTGAAACTCCACGTGGCTCGGTGAAGATCTGAGACTTTTCTTCTCTTCTTCATACTAAGGTCTCTGACCTCCTGAACTATTTGTAGCTCTTCCTTGGTCCAGTTGAGGAAGGAAATACTGGAGACATTCACTTTTGACAAGATCTGAGAAGTGAATTTCATCTCTTTGACAACCTTTCGAAGGAAGTGCTTGAGGAGTGCGTGGTCGGGGAGGACGGGCGTCGGATGGCGGAGCTGCATGAATCGATTGTCAGGGGTGGAGATGATCTCCAATTGCCCGTCCATCTCCTGGTGGCACTGAAATGTGATGCTTTTTCTCTTTCTCTTGCAACAAACTTTGTAGCCATCGTCGAAGGACAGCTTGAACTTGCAGCTCTCGAAGCCTTGGCCGTTCAAGTACATGGCTCGTCCCCCAGAGTGGATGGCGATTCTCTTGTTGAATCTGAGCCTTTCTCTCTTCCTTTATTATCCTACTTTTCTGCGAGGGTCGTGTTCTCGTTGATGAGTTGTTGGAAGCGTTTGTTGGTCGTCTCGAGGGCGAGTGTCCCCCTCGGCGGCAGATGAGGCAGGAGACCGACGAGCGCCTTCGACGGCAGATCCGAGAGGTCCGTCACGATGGGGATCATCACGGGTGGAGCTGCAATTGTCTTCTAAGAAGAGGAGGCCGAACAATTCTCGTTGAGGTGATGGTAGCGCGTGGCGACGAAGCGAACACGGCGACTTCGAGCTGCCTGCAAGGAGTTGAAGGCTCTCGAGGGATAGAAGAAGAAGAGGAACCTCGCCGAAGAGCATGACGACGATCCTCACAAGACGACAGAAGGCAATGTGAGAGAAGAGGCAATACTATTCGACATCTCCCTTTCAGACTCATGAGAGTCCCGTGCTGGCTTGAGAGTGTCTGGCCCTTCGAGGGCAAGCTATCTCTATCAGAGGCTGTGTCTATTGTGATGCGTCCTTGAGCAAAGTCGCTGAATTCCCTGGGCATATCTGTCTTCGACATCTTCAACCACGGCCTGATCACTCCTCCTCGCAGTCTCGTCGACTCCATCATCAGGAAGCGAAACATTGAGATGCTTCTCATAAACTTTCTCTTTTCCGAAGAAGCTCGAGGCTATCGCTTCCCCCCTTCAGTGTCTCGCGCAGACACGCTTATTTATTGCGTGGGCGAGTCTTCTTTCGCGACTTCACAAAGAAAGAGTTGGCGTGAAGCTTCTCGAGGTCCCATTTATCAGTTCGTTGTTTCTCCACAACTTTCTCGCCTCTCAGCACGACCCCTGAAACCGCGACTACTACAAACTGGATTTGGCAGACTTCCCGCCTTTCTCCGCCCTCACTGCCATCGTGCCCCTCTCCCCCTCTCTATCACTATAAGGGAGAGAGACAGTGCTGTTCGCCGCCGGGGGCGGTTCGTCTCAGTCGTCGCCTTTCTCTCTTTCCCTTGGAAAGAAACCGCCATTCAGGGTTCAATACGAGAAGGAAAGGCAACAAGAGAGAGTAAAGGGAGAAGGAGGAAGAAGCCGCCGAAAAAGTCGTCACCGGTGCCGTCTTCTTTGGAGTCGGGGGAGGAGACGAGAGAGACGTTAAACTAGGTGAGAAATGCCGAGAGCAATGCAGTCAACGAGACATTCTGCAGAAGGAGAAACCACAGTCTGTGGCCATGCTGCTTTGTGTGAGGAGAAAAAGGTCTTGAGTGATGTCAGGGACGGGGAGTTGCACATTCCGAGACAGACTACTTCTTTCTCACTTTCTTTGAGAAAAGATCCATCATGCACTCAAGGAGACTGTCTTCTCTTAGCTTCCCTTTTGTCTCCTCTTGAAGTGTTCACTTGGAGCTTGTGGCACGAGGTGAGGAGAGATTTCGACTGAGACGGAAAAGAAGCACAGACTCGCGCCTTCGTCTAGGAGTAAGAAGAAGGCCATCATTCAACTTCGCGACAATGGGTGAGAGTGTCAGCTTCTCCTTTGTCGGCTTGAAACAAGAGACAAAAGGAGTTCTCAGAACCTCTCCGACTTGATACTGTAAGCATGAGAGTCGGTCCTCCTTGAAGAGACCCCGGAAGTCGCTTCATTGACATTCCGTTATATGTGAGTGTGGATGTTTTGACTGCGTAGCCATCCTCTCCGTAAAAAACCCGCTTCTCCCTCCTCGTCCGTCTTGCTTTCGCCGCTTCTCCGTCTTCTTCTTCTTCAACGAAGTTATGCCATGGCCCCGGTCGTTTCACCAAAAGTCGAACGGGCCTCTTGCTAAATCCATGCCGTCTCTCGGAAGCAAATCACCTTTTTTTCATGACTTCTTCTTCTCTGTTGCGGGTGCCGCCGGCAAGAACCGCCAACTCAACTCGTTCTTCTTCTTCTTCAACGACTTTTCTTCACCTTCCGCAATAAGAGAAACCTCGACACCCACACAAAGCTTTTCTTTACACCATCAAAAGCGTTCCACACCGATGGGGGGGGGGGGGGCAAACCAGCTCGGCATAAGTTTCACGCACACCCTGAAGTCAACAAAACAGCCATCGCATAAATCAAAGAGACGAGCCCGTTGGAGGGATATCGCCGACGGACGATCTTCTGTGTTCGTTTGGGTCAGGACTGTCTCTGTCTGTCCCTCTCAGAGAGATGCCAGAGGAGCCGGAATTTTTTCTCTCCTCAGAAGTCGACGGTGAAGAAGCTTGAGATGTGTTCGTTGAAAGAGAGGAAGGGAGAGAGAGGACGACGGCGGGGGTGGCCGAGGTGCCCGTTACGACGCTCGCCCCTCCCCCCTCGCACCCCCAGGGAGCTCCACCACGCACACACAGTCACTCCTCTCAACCCCGACAAGCCGTCTATAAAAGCCCGGTCGGAAGCCGTGAAGACCAGGCCGCCGTCCAGCCCGCAGTGTCGAGCAGCAGCGTCCCCAGGTAAGGATGTCTCTCTTACCCTTCTATCTTCTACAGTAACTAGCCAGGCAGGGGAGGGAGAAGACCAAAAGATGGCCGGGGCTTCTGGGGGATGGCTCGTCTTGTTGCCCGCGACAGCCCTTGAGCATCTTGTTCGTCGGCTGTTCAAGAGGTCTGAGACGCTTTGTAGAGGAGCCTGGATCCCTCTCTTCCTCGCAATGCAAGAGGACGGCGCGCGTCTTCTTGGCCTCCAGAGCGCGTCTCGAAAAAAACGACCACGCGGCGCGACTGAAAACGTCCTCCCGCGTCCCTCCTTCGAACAAAACGAGGAAGAAGGCCTGTTCGATGTTCAGACTGACCATTGGAGTCCCGTCTCCCCCTTCCCTCTCCTTCCACAGACACTTTTTCCTTCTTCACCACCAACTCGCAAGAGACTCGACGTGGAGGGGATCCTTTCTGGTTCTCTCCCTCGTCCCTCTGAAGGTCCCGCCGCTCTTCTGTAATTTTCTCGCTACGCTTCGTGGTTTCAAGAAGACTTTCGTCGTTTTGATGAAGTTTGAATGATGAAGGTGTTCTCTTGCAGGAACCATGTCGTCCGAGAAAGTCCGTCTCGCCGAGGCTGAGAACCTCAAGAAGTGAGCATTCTTTCCTTCACTTCCTTTCCTTCTTCTAGGCCAGTTGCTGGCAATTTGACGTCCTAGTTCATCTTTTGTGGAAAAGAGAAGAACCTTTGATCGTTTTGCAGGTTGGCTTTCTTCGGCATCGCCATCTCGACGGTGGCGACGTTGACGGCGATCGTCGCCGTGCCCGCCCTCTACAACTACATGCAACACATCCAGTCCTCCCTCCAGACCGAGGTGAGGAAGAAGATGGAAAGGGAAAGAGACTGTTGCAGGTCGACTTCTGCAAGCACCGCACCGATGGACTCTGGGGAGAGTACTCCAAGGTTGGAATCTTGCTTCTTCTTCTCCTCCTCCTCTTTTGTCATTGGGGAGATCCAAAGGAGAGACCAATTTGTTGTGTTCACTTGCTTCTTCTGTTTTTTTGGTTCGTTGATGCGTGTAAAAGGCCACGCATGCGAACATTTAGAGGGCAAAGCCGGTTTTCAGTCATCCCCCATCGACGAGCCCCCACGGTCCACGACGACAGTTTAGCCTCCTTCTCCTCCCCCGACGACGGCAGACGAAAACAACATAGCTTCCCCCTTCGAAGATGTCTATACGGGATTTGGGCATAGCATCGACGTCCCCTTCTCTCTACCTCTTCTCTCCTTGAACATCCAAACAACACACACTAATAGGCTCCGATTTGAGCTTGTTCTTTCGAAATTCCCACGATTTCCCCTCGCCTTCAAAGACAGTTCCACTGGAAGATCTTCTTCTCTTTCAGTTCGAGAACCTCAAGGGAGTCGCCGGCCGTCTGAAGCGATCCACCCACCACCGCAGCCACGGCAGCACTCACCACAACCGCGCCCGCGCCGCCGCCTCCTACAACACCGGCGAGGACCTCCCCGTCGTGAGCAACCCTCAGTCTGCCGGCGGCTCGTGCTGCTCGTGCGGAGTCGGAGGTCCCGGACCCGCTGGCCCACCCGGACCTGATGGTCTCCCCGGAAAGGATGGAGCCCCTGGACAAGACGGAAACCCCGGAACCGATGCCGTTCCCGGAGCCGAGCCCTCGGAGGCCGACTTCTGCTTCGACTGCCCCGCTGGACCCCCTGGACCCGCCGGTATGCTGCATTTGAGAAGCAAAAGTTTTTGTAGGAAACGCCGGACCAAAGGGACCCCCCGGAAACGCTGGAGCCCCCGGACAGAGCCCACCACCATCTCAACCTGGACCTCCTGGACCCGCTGGACCCCCTGGACCCCCTGGAAACGACGGTGCCCCTGGTGCCCCTGGACAGCCCGGAGCCCCCGGACAGGTCAACGAAGTGCCCGGCGCTCCCGGACCCGCTGGACCTCCCGGACCCGCTGGACCCGCTGGTCCTCCTGGCCCCGCTGGACAGCCCGGCAGCTCTCAGCCCGGACCCCCTGGACCCCCCGGAGATGCTGGAGCCGATGGAGCCCCCGGACAGCCCGGAGGCAACGGACAGCCTGGTGAGGCCGGAGCTGCCGGAAACGGTGGCGGCTGCGACCACTGCCCACCACCCCGCACGGCTCCCGGATATTAAGAAGCCTCGGAGGAGGAGAGGAACCCAACTCGATCTCCTTGCCCGTCGCGCTTTCAACGTAGTTCTTCCCTGCCAGCTCCCCTCCTCAGCCCCCGATTGGTGTCCTTCGCCAACAAGTCCACTTTCCTCCTTCTTCTTCCACTTCTTCTTGGTATTCCCGTTTCTCGACAAGACGCGTGTATTCCCCGGGGGAGAATAAAAAGAAATAAAGAGAGACTATCCAGTCATTGTAAAAGAGCCACAGGCAAGGTGAAGGTGGAAGAAGGGAAACGAGTCAAGAGAGGTTGTTTTCGTGGAAGAAGCAGGCACCGCAATTCCGAGGGAGAGAACGTGACATGAAGCGAAGTGACGCCTCAGCCCCTTGGAACCGGACGATGGCGTAGTCGCCTGGAGTCTTGGCCAGGCAAAAGGATACGGTTACTTTGAGAACATCTCTCTTAGAGGGCTTTTGACGCAATCCAAGATTTTGCATCCCTTGCAAGCTGAGTTTTTCAGACACCCAAAAAGACTCGAAATTCAGCCAAGTCCACATTTAGCCCCCTCCTTCTTTTTGCTCTCTCTTCTTTTGAGACGAGGCATCGCTCCGTTGAATAAGCCTGGAATAGAGGTCCTTGAGTCGGCGATCCCGTCGCCTCAGCCGCTTGCCAGGAGAGCGCCGCTCTTTCAAGGAGAGACGCTGCAAGAACCATCCCTTCTTCATCTTCAGCTTGTTCGGACGACGTTCTTCTTCTTCCTTTGTGCCGACTTCTCGAGGGAGCTTCGTCTGGCGCCAGACTTCGCCTTGGCGACGTTCTCGAGCTCGAAGAATTCAGTGAGAAGAAGAAGAAGAAACAGCGTCGGGTCGAGAAAATGAAAACACTTCGCACGACCGGGGTCGAGCCGGTTTTTGTGCACGTCGCCCCTCGCCCCTCGCACGCCTTCCGTCGACGACAGCGCCGCCGGCAACGCTGAGAAGCCGCCGTCGTCTGCCGCCGCTGCTTCTTGAAGATAAACTCAGTCTTTAGGGGCCGGCTGATAACTTGCATACAAATTGGCCAAGAGAACGTTTAAAAAGGAATACCTTCAGTCAAAAACATCACATTTCGCAACAGTGGATAGCCCTACAGAAGGTTTTCCGCTTGGCTCAACAGTGGAAGATCGGCTGGGACAGAATTGCTCTGCTAACTAGACAGTCTTCTCCTTTCCCTCCTCCTTCCCCTGACAGTCTCGACCCCCGCAAGGTGCGCCTGGTGGATATGGTTTCTCGCTCGCTTTTTGCGCGTCTTAGCGCCTTCCCAATAGAGTGAGAGAGGGAGAGAGAGTCGCCTGACACATTTCCGAAGAACCCGAAGAAGACGACGGCGGCCGCGGCTCTCGAACAAAAAAGGCGCTCCCCGCCTGGAAGCAGGGAGGCACATCTGTCAAGCGAGGCTGACCAGCCCTAAATTTCCCCATCCTTCCAAGACCGCCCGCGGACACCGTGACGAGGCACCTCCTCCTCCTGTGACACCTGGGAACGGGGAGAAAGTTGTTTCTCACTCCTTCTCATGAGAGATAGACGCTGAGAAGGTCGACGCGCAGAATATTCATCTTTTTCCTTGGATTCATCGCTGCCTGCAACACTGTATCATCTTCTACGAAGTCTCGAGAAGAAGGAAGAACCAGGAAGGGAAGCGAGAAGGTTCAAAAACCGTCTCTTGCCTGAGGCTAGGGGGATTGCTATGCTCATGTAGCGAACGTGCAGCCGAGAAATGGCCCAGAAGACAGCGAGGCGCCGTGATCCCCCGAAAGTGCGGTGGAAGACGAGTTTCCAGGTCTTTTTTCTCACAGCTCCACGACCTCGACGCCTCGCACGTTCCGCACACTTTTTTTTTCGGTCGGCGGTGTTTTGTTCACTTTCATATTCTTCCGTCCGTCCACTGATCAGATTCGAGAGGAGGCGGCAGCCTTGCAGAGAACGTCTTCAAGTCTCTTACAAGGGCTTGAAGTTCTCTGCTTTCTCCCATAGAAGACGAAGACCAACTTTAAGGAAAACAATGTGGACGTGCAAAGTCTTGAGGAAATTCCAGCTTGAAGAAGAAAAAGAAGAAAAAGGGTTGCAAGAAGAAGGGCGCCCTCTCTCCTCCACTCCACTTCTCTGCAGACAAGAAGACATTCTCACGGCCAATGAAGGCAACGTCGTCGCCCACCCCGAACCCGCACTAAATGTCTCCTTGATAGCCATCGTTAAACGTCCGGAAGGCGAACGCCGACGGGTCATCGCCTGGGTCTTGACGCGAAAACCTCAGTGTTCTTTCCTGTCATACGGTAACGTCGAAGAGCGTCTGGTCTTTTTTTCTCGTGATTGAGAGCCATGTCAGGCCATCAAATTCACACCTTCCCAACTCCTTCTTCAGTTCTTGAGAAGGGGAGAAGGGGATAGAGAAAAAGGAAAAAGAAACAGAAGGAGGAGGAGGGGGGGGGGGACTTTGTTTCTCTTCGAGGCCGAGAAGGGGCAGGGCGTGATCGGTCTCGCACCTTGTCCCCCCTTGGACGAACGGGGAAAAGACCTCGGAGCCGACGAGCTCCTCGCAGTCTCGAAGGCGCTGCTCCCGCCGTCCGGTGCCCCATCCACATTCCTCCTCTTCCTCTCTTCCACCTCGCCCCCTCCCCCCTCCCCCAACCCCCCGAAAAACCCGGCTTACAGGCCTATAAAGAGGCGATCCCCCATGGGGACTCCCACGCTTTCCGAACGCTTTCATTCCTTTTATGACTGACGTCTCTCTTCATTCATCCCTCTGTTGCGAGCTTCTTACTGTAGTTTGAAGTGAGTGAATGAGAGTCTTTCAGAATGGTGTACAAGGACGCGGAGAAATCCGCCCTCCTCGAGATTGACGATGTGAAGAAGTTCGCTTTCTTTGGTGTAAGTTAAGACACTAAGAGGGGAGTCTCTAGGTGTCGGTCTCCACAGTGGCCACCTTGACGGCTATCATCGCCGTGCCCATGCTGTGCATGTACATGCAGAGTGTTCAGTCAACTCTTCAAGATGAACTCTCCTTCTGCAGCACCAGAGCAAATGGACTCAGAAGTGAATACTCTAAGGTACGGCCTAACTCTTCAAGCTTTTAAGCTTTTTATTCGAAGAAGAAGAGGAAGAGACTTGTACTTTTAGATGCACAAAGCTCATGAGGAATCGGAACGTGAGAAGCGACAAATCTCGAACACTTGCTGCTCTTGCGGAGTTGGAGATGCCGGACCTCCGGGACAACCCGGACAAGACGGAGCTCCCGGTGAGACTTCTTCTTCTTCAATAGTTACCGCAATCCTCAGGAAACGACGGTCGACCCGGTCAACCAGGAAAGCCCGGACCCGATTCACCTGACGCGGCTAAGGCTCCCACAGCTGCCGACTACTGCTTCGACTGCCCCGCTGGACCACCCGGACCTCCCGGTGCGCTTTCATCAGCAATCTTTTGAAATCCATCGAGATTTTAGGCCCCGAGGGTCCGAAGGGCAAACCTGGCGCCCCCGGTCCTCTCGGAGACAAGGGATCCGACGGTACCCCTGGAAACAATGGCGAGGCCGGCCCGCAAGGACCGCCCGGAACACCCGGAAAGGATGGAGAACCCGGAGAGCCTGGAGCTCCTGGCGAAGTCAAAGTTGTGCGTAAAAGTGCTTGAAGGCTTTGAATGAAATGAGTTCAGATGCCTGCCCCTCAAGGCCCGCCTGGCCCTCCGGGAGAGCCGGGACCTCAAGGACCCGCCGGCCCCGATGGTTTGCCTGGACGAAATGGTGCCGATGGAGACAAGGGAACGCCTGGAGATAATGGAGTGGATGGAAATCCCGGAACCCCGGGTCTGCCTGGAGAGCCGGGCAAGCAAGGAGAGGCGGGCGACCTCGGCGACTGCGACCATTGCCCTCCGCCAAGAACAGCTCCGGGATATTGAGAGAGGACTTGATTGCAACACTTTCCCTCCTCTAGTGCAATAGCCTTGGCCCTGAGGGTCGAGGTCCTTCTCCTAATATTTATTTTTTTTCTTCCTTCTTCTGCAATACTTTGATTGGTGATTTTTTGCCTTGAGACGGACGGTCCCCGCGCGCCTTGACTTCGGGTCCCAGCCAAAACCATTACACAAAGAGTATCCTCGTGCAATAAAAGAGATATTTCTGTTGTCTCCCATGTAGTTGGCTTCCCACAAGAAGAACTTCCACTTGGCCAAGAGAGGGAGAGGGAATGCCTTCAGCGGCTTTCAAACTCATCTTCGAAGGAAAATTCAACGTCAGAAGAGATTGAGAACTACGAAGAAGCTACAAAAGAGATAAAACTCGGTTCAAGTCGAGGTCAAGTCGAAGTATCCTGTGGTGCAGTGCAACAAGAACAAGGTGAATTTCAAGCCTCGCCTTTATTTCTGGTTTTTGCGCGGGCTGCGAGTGGGAAGTGGACGAGGGGGCAGGGGAGTCGACGGCTTCTTCATTTCGGAGCGAAGTAGGCCGATTGCGCACCGGGCGCCGCTCCGCCGCCGCCGGAC
>JAQIXL010001386.1:0-18476 GCA_034700245.1 Poikilolaimus oxycercus
AGATCTCCTAGAGTTCTCCGAACTCCTGACCACGATAGCTTCTTCTCCTAGACACCTTCGGAAAAGTTGTCTGAGTGCAATGAGAATCACTTGTTGCATCATCTCATGTAAGTTTGCTGTTTCTGCTTTTCTACAAGAAAATTGAACGAAAGATTGTGGATGTTATCCTTCATCGGGATTCCTCACCTTCTAGTGATCATCTCCCAGAGAATGATGCCGAACGAGAAGACGTCGCATCTCGCGTCGTACTTCTGTGAAGAGAAGACCTAAGGTTTGAGTTGAAACTCGACTTTTCCAGGTTCACCTCAGGAGCCATCCAGGCTGCCGAGCCTCGACTTGTCGTCATCGTCGGCCGCACCTGACTGACCGTACCGAAGTCGCAGACCTTCAGCAACCGGTACTTGTTCGTCAACAACAAACTGCAAGGAGACTTGGTTCTCTTGTTACAGTAGCCCCCTTCTAAAGCTAAATTCGCTCCAAGACCCGGGTCCCTACTTTGGAGGTTTCAGATCTCGATGCACGAAGTCCCTCTCGTGCATGTATGTCACGGCGTCGGTCGTCTGCCGAGCCCACGAGAGGACGTGGTCTGTTGTGTATCGAAGGGCCGGCTGGTCGTGAAGCACTGGAAACTCTTTCCGAATATGTTTCAACTTACAAGAATGTAGACTGCCGCAGTCCATCAACTCCATTACGAGACCGAGCTTGGGATGGTTGCACACTCCGAAGACCGTGATGATGTGACGATGCTCGAAGCGGAGAAGTAATCGAACCTGGAACTTCTGTGTTTCAGAAACTGCCTTACTTCATTCTCCAATGACTTCTTCTCCATATCCGAGTCGATGAGCTTCACAGCCACGGCTCGACCCTTCTCACTGCAAAGACGCAACCAAGCGGAAATTGGTTTCATGAATCTCCAACTCACCCCGGTTTGTCGTAGTAGATGCCTCGGACCACGGTTCCATAAGCGCCTCTTCCCAATGTCGACTGAATCTTGGATTTACTTTTCTTGAAACACACTACAAACCTGGAGAATGAGTCTCTCTTGTGGGATCTCCACGACTTGAATGAGCTTCCCATCGCTTCTCTCCAGTTCTCGATGCCAGGTGGAAGAGGACGGCGCCGGAATCACGTCGTCCAATCCCATCTCCCTTGAAACCGATCTTCAGCGGGTTTCCACTCCCTCCCTCGTCCCCTCTTCAGACATTGATAAACGCGAAGGAACATCAATGGGGAGAAGAGGATCGATAAAACCGAACGATGCCAGGAACTCGAAGAAGGAAAAAGAAAGAAAACTAGAAAATCAATAAAGAACCTCGTATCGGCTACGAACTCGAGGTGTCCAAGGAGTGTGGCCAAGTTTTTTGTGTGTTCACTTCAGGGGGGGGGGGGGGGAGGCGGGGGACGCGGAAGAAGAAGTGCAAAGGACGCCTCTCTTTGGTGGCTCGGGACGCGCGCGTGCAAAAAGCCCTTCTTCCCTGTCCTCGGCCGCACGCTTCTCACACTTCTTCCATGCCCGAAGTTTAGCTATTGTCGTCCCTTCCTTGACACATTGAAGTTGAACTTTTCTTTCAATTCGATCGCAGCCATATAATAAAACGACAATACCTCTTCAAAGTTACCCTCTCAATGAAACTGATAACGGAACTTCGAATATAGCACTTTATCTCTGTCTCGGAAAGGCAAGAAACGAACAACACCACGTTTTCAGATAAAGGCCTCTACAATGAAAGAAAACAGCAACAAAAAGTGAAGTTGAACCAGACGACAAGAAGGAAGCTACGGAAGGATGGACGAGAGACGAATGAAGCCGTCATCGCCGGCCGACGCCAGCAGACCCGTCTCCTTCGGATGGAAAGCCAACGAGTTCACCTGAACATGACATACTCTCTTAGAAGAAGAACTCTAACCTCATCTTCGTGGATACGCAACTCGCCGTCCGGCACAAGGCTCGCTGTTTGCGAGTCATCAATCTCCAGTTTGAATAACCTGAAGCGAAAGTCTCAACTTCGTCTCAAAGCTCACCGTATCCGAGAGTCTCCACCGGCGACTGCGATGATCGCGTCATCGGGGCTCCAGGCGACGGTGTAGAATGGCCACCGCGTGTCCACGATGAGAGCGCGCGCCTCTCGGTTCCACTTCTGGCCATCCGAACGCCACAACTAAACTTTCAATATCAAAAGAAGCGAAGTAGAAAGAACCTGAACGGTATGATCCTCGCCGACGGTGACGAGTCGCTTGCCGTCGCTCGAGAAGGCCGCGGCCCACACCGTCCCCTCGTGCGCCGTCTCCACGGCCTGCGTCGTCGTCCAGTCCTCGCCGTCGTAGCGATAAAAGCGAATCGAGGCGTCGTAGCTGCACGAGACGAGCAACTGCAACATTAACTTCGTAGCCTAGCGAAACAAAAATATCCCGAACTGCATAGTTCTTTCCTCCATGAAACACAAGTTATATAACTCAAGAAAGGACAAGAACAGATAACATGATTACAATAACAAGTAAGAAAAGTCTCTTTGCTGAAACTCACATCTTCGACGGGACTCCACGCGACATGCTTCACGTCGGCGGTGTGCGACTGCAGCACTGACGAGACTTGGAAGTCGTCGTCCTCATCTTCTGCAATCATTGAGTTGAAACAGATCGGAGACTAGAGACTCACGTTGCCAGATCCAGACGGTCTTGTCGCGGGAGCAAGTGGCGAGGAACTCGTCCGACGGCGAGTACGCCACGCATTTCACTTCGCTCTCGTGGCCCTCCAACTTGTTCGCCTCCTCGAACTCGCCGCCACTGAAACCAAGTTATGTTGATGGAAGAAGTAAAACGAACTCGGCTCGTCTGTAAATGATGACACTCGCGTCGAATCCGGCTGAGACGAGCGCCTTCCCGTCGTGCGAAAAGGCGACGCAGCGCACCGAGCGCGTGTGCGAGTCGTCGAGGAGGGTAACCTCCTTCAGCTCCAACGAGTCTGAAATTGCACATTCAGACGGACAGAATCGAGTCGTTAAAAAAGTGAGAAAAGCAACTAAACTCCGAGTGAAACTGATGAGAAATTCTCCCAGTAAGCATCAAAATCTCAAATTGCACAAGATTCCCGAATGAAATATCTCTTAGAAATCTACATCCTCAGAAACACCCATAAGCAAGTGAATGCAACGAACCAGGTTGCCGCTTCCAAATTCGAGTCGTCTTGTCCTCGCCACACGACACGAGCAGCTGCCCGTCGGGGCTCCAGGCGACGGCCCAGACGCGGCCGTGTCCGCTCTCGGCCTTGCCTAGCTCCTTGCCCATCTCGATGAATTGTTTACTCTACAAAGACATCTCGAAATAAGCGAAAAGAACGACAAGAAACTTTGAATTTCGCGATTCGCGAAGATTCTCTTATCGACTCACGAGCTCCTATTAGTTCCAAGAGTCGAGCAACAAACATGGGTCGTCGGGCGCTGTCGTCCGGATCCGCCCACACACAAAGCAAACCGAAAAACCCCACCGATAAGACAAGAAACAAGAAAACCGCGAAACTCGAACAAAGAACAGCGCAGAAAATACGTAGCAGCAGTGAACGAATAATTTTTTGGTAAAACTCAGACAGCGCGTAGGTGCGTTTGAACGGCGCGTGGAATGAGAAAATGCCGCGACTGGTTGAAATCTAACTTCAAGTTGGAAATGCTCCAGAATCACTTCGTGACGCTCTCGATGCCATTTGATAAGCACCTGAAACATTCAACTGACTACTGCTAAATGAATGCACATCTCTCGTCCACTGTTGTTCGTTTCAAGGACGTACATTTCGCACGCTCCAGAATGAGACAAGAAGGTGCTAATCATGTTTTTCTCTGAAAAGGCCATAGGAAGTTAGGTCTTGGACCACCATTCTCTCTTCCAGCATGCTCCAGGACTCCTTGGTCATCTTCATATTTTTCTGGCCTTCACTCTTCGCGCTTTGCCTCAGTCTATGGCGACGTGCCTTTCCGAAACCTCGAAGTGTCCTTCCCTTGACCGAACTGCCAAACGAGGTCTTCATGAGCATTCTTGGATTCGTCGATGTCTCGGGCCTCGCTAAACTTCACCAACTGAGCCGCGGTTTCAGCGATTTTCTTACAAAGAAGAGTAGCCTTCTCCGTCACAAGAAGCACTTTGAAGTCTGGGTCATTCTTTCAGAAGAAGAGAGACGGTTTTTCGCTTTGAGTGATATGGAGAAGACGTTTTCTTCAGGAAAAGGTGGATGTAATGTGAAAGACCTACTCAAGATCTACTTCAACGAAACGAACCGAGTCCTGGATTTGATTCTGAGTCCAAAAGCTAGGCTCTTCAATGACGGTCCAATTGTTAGAGGCACAATGATGGTGGCTCAAAACGAAATTGACTTCGTCCGCTTCAACAAGCCTTCAGGACTTTCGATGCAAGAAGTCCCTGTTATTGGCTTCAGACCAAAGAAGCCTTTGACCAAGAACTGTTTAGTCGAACTGTTGAAGGTTCTCTTACGCCATTATCAACCCACAATCCTTCAGACCAATGCATCTATCTCAGAGTTTTGCCTTCTTTCAAGAGAACTCTCTGAGGTTGAGATCATGACTGTGGAGTACGATCCACGTTGTGCGAGCCAAGTTCGTGGATTGGACAGACTTTTCAGCAACTATTTTGACTGGAGTGCCTATGACGAGACCGCCTTTCTTCGAGCTTTTCAACGCTTTTCACATGTTCGTGGCTTGCAACTGAGACTTGAAAAGCAGCCATCGGGGAAATTCTACCGTAACTCTCGAATCAATCAGCTTCAACATTTCAGTCTAGCCTTCTATGACGAGACCCCCAATTTGTTTGATGGCCCGGCTCTTCTCAGACAACGATGGGAGAGGTTTCAGTTTCTGAGTGACAAGGGATGCGTCATCACTTCTAAAGCCCTCAACACCTTCCTCCGGGAATGGGCTGAAGGAAAGAGGAACTTGGACCGATTCAACCTCAGTATTTACAGTTTACTTTACAAAGGCGTCAATCATTTAGAGGTTCTCAAAAATCTACCCGTTCATACTGATATCCTCAGTGGTAAGATGAAGCTTACTGTAGGTAAAGATCGTTTTCTCTTTCTATCCTATTCGTTGGCCTATATAGGTTGGAATGATATCGATAACTTGTCCGGATCTGTAAACCCCACATTCTGATCGTTGCATAAAGGTTCCGAAATCTAGCTCGCTTGTTCTATAGAATGCGGTGAAAGAAGCAAGGACAAATCGAACGGGAAGTGACATTGAGTTCTCAACTTTTCTCTTATGAGCCCATTGCAACCGCCATTCTCGGGGACATTTGTTCACTCTTGCGTGAGTGAGAGAATGCGAGGCAAAATCTGTTTGTGAGCTTTCAATGGTTTGCTTGTTCCTTGCAAGCTATGGTTTCAACGCTTCTAAAAAGACAGAGAATAGCTGTTGGGTGTTATCATTCGATGAAGCTTCGGTGGTTTCTGTGTGCTTGAGATCTGCTGGAGTGTGAGAAAAAAGAGTGTGTTGATTGTTCAAGGAGATTTGAGATTCACAACATATAATAAAACAGGTGTTAATTTTGTGAGAAACAGCGAAACGACCGTGCGATCAGCTTTGAGGCTCTATAGGCACTTGAAGCGCTTTCGTCATGAACTTCTTGTTGCTCTTTCCATTGCTTCTACCGCTCGCCTTTCTTCTATGGTGGTTTCTGTTGCGAAATGCAAAGACTCGCATCATCCTTCCCTTGAACGACCTACCAAACGAAGTTTTGCTGCATGCTCTTGGGTTTCTCGAAGTCGGCGACTTGATGAGAGTTCTTCGTGTCAATCACGACTTGCACGATCGGATTTCGCTCCATCGCCATCTTCTACGCTTCAAGCACCATTTTGAAGTGTATGTTATACTAACAGAGGATTCAAGACGACGACGCTATTTCGTCCTCAGTGAAAAGAAGATGCAATTAGTTTTTCATCCACCCGAAATAGAAATTAATTCTAAAGAACTCCAAGAATACTATTTTATCGAAAGAAGTTCTGTTTGGCGAAGGATTGAGAACTCGTGGTCACGATTCTCCTTCAAGATAGGGAATAATGAGATTGAGGGAGTTCATTTTAAAAAGCCCAACTTATCCACTATGGAAGGAATCCCGGCAGTTGCCTTTCAAGTCAAGGGAAAATGGACAAAAGACGGACTCGACGAACTTCTTCGACGCGTACTTCTTCAGTTCAAGCCCACGTTCCTAAAAACGAACGTGACTTCTGCAGAATTCGAGCACATCTCTCGATCATTATCTAAGAGTATCATTGTCGACGTCGAGTATGATCAGCGTCAGGAGACCCCGCTGGGATTCATTGCCAGTATTTTCGGTCGAAGTCATCCCGTTTACGATTTTAGTCAGTATGAAGAAGCCAAGTTGCTTCGAGCTCTGAACAACTTTCAGAAAATCAACGCTTTAACCGTAATCCTCAAGGAGCAGCCCTCTTGGAAGTTTTATCGCAGTCCCTCCATCAATAAGTTGAGAGAGCTTAATCTCGAGTTCTATGAGGGAAACATGAATTTGATCGACAATCGAACAGTTCTAGCGCAGAGATGGGAGCTTTTCCAATTGAACGGAGAAGCCGCGTGCCGCGTCACGTCAAAGGGACTGAATCGTTTCCTTCGAGAGTGGGCAAGAGGTCAGCGAGAGATTGAAAGGTTTACACTCTATTTCCTGCCTTCACTAGAGGTCAACGTCGCGGATGTTCTACAAGATTTACCGGTGGAGATTGAGACCATCGACAAGTTCGACATGAAGCTTGTCATCAATGAAGTGCGCTTCTTATACCTTTTCTGGGCATTTGACGAAGTGACAGATGCTGTCACCTCTCTGGGTGCATCGATACTTCCCAACTATAATTGGTAGCGAACGAGTAACATGAGGTGCCTGAAGAATGCTTTTTGGTTGTTGAGAAGTTGTTAGTTGTATAGTTCTGAATAAAATTTCATACAGGAAGATTGCTTTTTGGTTTCCTTTCTGGCACTTCTCTCGCGCGACATTCACTCTTTCTCCTCTGTTCTGTTTCTCTTTTAGGTTGTAGCCACTCAAACAAAAACTAAAGTTTCCTCTCGTGCTCTCGCCCAAACCTCCATTGTCCATGACTCCAGTTCTCTCCTTTCAAGTCCAAAAGAGGAGAATGGGGAAAGCTCCTCTCGGAGTCACGAGGGAGCTGGACTAAAAGAGCGAGCACATGAGCTCTGTTGTTGTCCTTTGGATGCAAGAGGCCTCCCTCCCAGCCTCCCTCCTCCGAGAGAGGGAGGGGAAGGCCACGCGCCGCCCTCCCTTCTCCTCTCGGCCACAACACGCCACAACTGCCATCACTTTCTCTTCTCTTCTGGCTGCACGTCGTCGTCCCGATGTTTATTCGAGTCAGTGCGTTGTTTCTCAGATTTGCCTTGAGGGCTTCTGCGGTGATTGACCGAGACATTACACTCGAATCTAAGCATGTTTCCGAATATTCATCACATGTCAAGTAGGCTTGCAGTTTCACATGGGCGATTTTAGGGATTGAGATGCGCATTGGTCAATCTACAGAAGGGATTCGAATATACAAAAGATGGACGATTTGGGGTTGAGCTGGCTCAAGAGCTGTTCGTACAATTATTTCAATGTATTGCAGCTGCACGTTCCGGAACATTGTAGAATTTGCGAGCCTAAACCACATTTCCCTTAAAACAGCATCATCATTGTACTGCCAACGTTTCTACAGAAAACACGATTAGGCAATTCGTCGGCCATGTTTTTCGTCGAGAATTTGCACTTTCGTCAATTTGGGCGACACCCCTGGGGGTTTCCCGTTTCACGCGCTGGCTATTTTTAGCCCGAACAAGGAGTTGCCAATTCGTGTGTGGCGCTGTCGGTCTTTTTGGAGATGCTCAGAGTTGAGAAAGCAGTAGGCGTATAGCTATTCGGAGAGAGGACAGAATGATTGTGACATTTTGCAAGGTTTCTGAAGACGAGAAGTCATTCGATAGACGACCTTCGAGAAACAATTGATGTGCAAATTTGGTGCGAATCGAAAGAGGAACCAGCAATTCCTCACGACAATCCCACATCATTAACTTAGGATATTTATCATAACTCGTCCATGCACTATTTAGTGCTTGCTTTTCTTCTTTTCCTTCTGCTCGTCTTTCTTCTAAAATGGCTTCCTTCACGAAATTCAAAGACTCGCATTATCCTCCCCTTCAAAGACCTGCCAATTGAAGTTTTGGTTCATGTTCTTGGGTTTCTCGAAGTCGGCGACGTGATGAGAGTTCTCCGTGTCAATCACGACCTGCACGAGCGGGTCTCGTTTCAGCGTCGTTTTCTACGCTCGAAACACCGCTTTGAAGTCTGGGTGATACTCTCAAAGCAAGGAAGACAACGCTATTTCATTCTCAGTGACACGAAAAGAAAATTATATCTAAGCAGATCGGTGTTAAACATGGACTTTCAGGAAATATTGAAGCTCTATTTCAACGAAAGGAACCTCGTCTTAAAGCGAATTGAAAACTCGAAGCCGCAGTTCTCATTCAAGATAAATGACAATGAGATTGAGGGAGTCCGTTTTAACAAGCCTGAGGGTTTCACTAAGCAGCGGATCCCGGTCGTTGGCTTTCGTGCCAAAGGAGAATGGACTAAAGAAGGACTCGACGAACTTCTTCGCCGCTTACTGCTACAGTACACGCCCACAATTCTAACAACAAATGTGTCTTGTGCCGAATTCGAGCAACTTTCTCGGTCGCTATCCAACGTTATTACCGCCGTCGAGTACGATCAGCGTTGCTGTACAACTTCTAGGGGCGCAATGGAGCGCCTTTTCAGCCGAAATCATCTCACTTACGAGTTCAGTCACTTTGAAGAAGCGAAGTTTCTTCGTACTCTGAAGAACTTTCATAAAGTCAATGACTTAACTATGGTCCTCAGAGAGCAGCCTACTTGGAAATTCTATCGCACTCCATTTATCAACAAATTGAAAGTGTTCAATGTAGACTTCTTCAAGGGAAACATGAACTGTATCGACGACCTCTCATTACTAGCGCAGCGTTGGGAGCTTTTCCATTTGAACGGAGAGACCGAGTGCTTCGTTACTTCAAAGGGACTGAACCGTTTTCTTCGACAATGGGCAAGAGGTCAACGTGAGATTGAAAGGTTTAGCCTTTTCTTTCTTCCATCACTCGAGGTGAATGTCGCGGATGTTCTTCATGATTTGCCAGTGGAGATTGAGACTATTGACGCGTTCCGAACCGAACTTGTCGTCAATGAAGAGCGCTTTTTATACCTTTTCTGGGCATTTGACAAGACCACTGATGCTCTCACTTACCTGGGTGTATCCAGACATCCTATGTTTACTGCCAATTGAAAGCAAACACCGGGACATAGACTGAAAACTCTTTGCGTTATAATAGTTAGTTGCAACGCGTATTGCCCAGTTTCTGAGTAAAGTTTATAAAAGAAGATTGCTTTTCAGTTTTTCATAACTTTTCTCTTATAATATTCACTCGTTTCACTTTGCTCGCTTCTACGTTGTGGTCAAAGATCTTCTCCTACGACGCAATAAACTTCGGTCCGAAAGTTTCCTCTCATATTCCAGCTGAAACCTCTATTGCTTAGGACTCCAGTTCTCTCCTTTTCAAGTCCAAAAGAGGAGAATGGGGAAAGCCCTCTCAGAGTCAAGAGGGAGCTGGACTAAAAGAGCTAACAAGTGTGAATTTAGTGCGAAACAGCGAAATGACCGTGCGATCTGCCACACAGCTTTGAGGCTTTACAAGCACTTGAACCCTTGTCGTCATGAACAGCTTGTTGCTCCTTTCATTGCTCCTTCCTCTCGTCTTTCTTCTAACGTAGTTTCTGTTGCGAAATGCAAAAACTCGCATCATCCTTCCCTTCAAGGACCTGCCAATTGAAGTTTTGGTTCATGTTCTTGGATTTCTCGAAGTCGGCGACGTGATGAGAGCGCTTCGTGTCAATCGCGATTTGAACGATCGACTCTCATTTCAGCGGCGTTTTCTACGCTCGAAACACAACTTTGAAGTTTGGGTGATACTCTCACAACAAGGACGTAGACATTACTTCGCCCTCAGCGATACAGAGAGAGTATTAGCTAATAGTGAAAGTGCGTCGAGAATGTCTTTTCAGGAATTGTTAGATCGGTATTTCGTCGAAATCAATCTCGTCTTGGACAGAATTGAGAACTCGAAGCCGCAGTTCTCCTTCAAGATCATGGACAAAGAGATTGAGGGAGTCCGCTTCGACAAACCTGAGGGATATTCCATGCAGAGCATCCCAGTGGTCGGTTTACGAGCTAACGGAGAATGGACTAAAAAAGGACTCGATGAGCTTCTTCGCCTCGTTCTGCTACAGTACACTCCCACAATTCTAACAACAGACGTGTCTTTTGCTGTACTCGAGCAATTTTCTCGGTCGCTATCCAACGTTATTACCGCCATCGAGTACGATCAGCGTTGTTCAACTCCAGTGGGCCTAAGGTGGAGATTGTTCAAACATCGACCCGTTCATAAATGGAATAATTATGACGAAGCGAGGTTTCTTCGAACTCTGAAGAACTTCCACAAGGTGAATAACTTAAGTGTAGTCGTCAAGGAGGAGCCTTCTTGGAAGTTTTATCGCGATTCTTTCATCAACAAGTTGAGAGCAATTAGTACCGATTTCTACGAAGGAAACACGAATTGTATCGACGACCTCTCATTTCTACCCCACGTTGGGAGCTTTTCCATTTGGATGGTGGAACTGAGTGCTTCGTGACTTCAAAGGGAATGAACCGTTTTCTTCGAGAATGGGCAAGAGGTGAGCGAGAGATTGAAAGATTTAGTCTCTACTTTCTTCCATCACTCCAGGCGAATGTTGCGCACGTTCTTCATAATTTGCCAGCGGACGTTGAAGCCATCGATGAGTACAGAACTAAACTTGTCGTCAGCGAGCATCGGTTTTTATACCTCTTTTGGGACTTCGACCAAACCACGGACGCCGTCAACTATCTGGGTGTCTCAATATATCCCGACTATACTCCGGTTGTTTGAAAGAAAATCCTTGCTTTCTTTTGTTCTTTTCCTCTTCTAGGTTGTAGCCAAAGAAAAAAAACTTCACCAAAGCAATGAACCAAAAGTTGACTCTTATGCTCTCGTCGAAACCTCCATTGTCCAAGATTCCTGTTCTCCTCCCTTTCAAGACCAAAAGGGGAGAATGGGGAAAGCCCCTCTCGGAGTCACGAGGGAGCTGGACTAAAAGAGCGAGCACATGAGCTCTGTTGTTGTCCTTTGGATGCAAGAGGCCTCCCTCCCAGCCTCCCTCCTCCGAGAGAGGGAGGGGAAGGCCACGCGCCGCCCTCCCTTCTCCTCTCGGCCACAACACGCCACAACTGCCATCACTTTCTCTTCTCTTCTGGCTGCACGTCGTCGTTCCGATGTTTATTCGAGTCCTTGCCTTGTTTCTCAGATTCGCTTTAAGGGCTTCTGGGTGATTGATTGAGACGTTGCAATTGGCAGTTTCAGTGGTCTTTTAAGATTACCGTGGGATATTTCGAGCATTACACGGGGTCTGAGCGACGGTTTCAATTTGTTGTTAAATATAATAACCACGTTTCTCCATTTCTCCTGGGCTTGCAGTTTCACAAATGTAATTTTACACGCGAAGATGCGCACGAGGCAGTTGATGGATGCATTCGGTCCCTTGGAGTAGTTTTATGTATTGTCTCTGATTCGCTGAAAGGTGCAATGAAGGTTGTTTGCTCATTTCTTTCAAGGATGTTTCAAGTTTCAAGCACAACAAATTTGCCAATTCTACTTGCTCTGCATTGCGCTCTTACCACCGACTCTTTTTGTGCGTTTCAGTCTTGTAAGCCATGTGCCAAACTTTGTTCATTGAGCATTGAGATGTTTTCGAAAACCACGAGGGATTTAGGGTTAGTAACAGAAAACATGATTATGCAATTCGTTGGCCATGTTTTTCGTCGAGAATTTGCACTTTCGTCAATTTGGGTGACACCCCTGGGGGTTTCCCGTTTCACGCGCTCGCTATTTTTAGCCCGAGCAAAGAGACGCCAATTTCAGCGTAGCGTATGGCAGTGTTTTTGAAAATTCTCAGAGTAGAGAAAGCGACAGGTCTATGACTTATTGGAGAGGGAACAGAAAGTTTGTGCGGTCGTAAGATTTTCGACGACGAGAAGTCATGCGATAGTAGTGGGATTCTCTCGACTTAGCAAGACTGTTTGACGACAGAACATGGATTCTGGTCAGCCCTCTGCGACAAAAACGTGGGGGATTCACCGTTTCATGATTCCTCTTTTAGCGGTTTCCAAATGGAACATACATTATGCCGAGATTGCGGGTAGTGTTTGAGAAGGAGTCAAGGAGCTCAAGAAAGCGCATCGCTAAGTTGAATCCTCTCTCCTTCTTTAGAAACTTGAAAAATCAAGTGCTCTCTCTCTCTGCGCATGCCCTTAGCTCTAGAAGATGTAGGGAAACGAGTAAGCATCTTGCTAGACCGGGGACTTATTTCGCGTCGCCATTGTTTGCTCAAAAATTGCTTCACACGTCGCGTGGTCTGCCGTTTCACGTGCTCAGTTTACATCCATCTTGCAATTTAGCCGCGTTATTCCCGAGTTCCACCTGAAATCAACACAAAAGGACAAATGCCAGAGCGGATTCATGGTTCACACTTCTTCTGCATCCATGTCAAGGTGAGTTTCAAAAAGAAAGGAAGAGTTCCAGGTTTGGTCCTATGCCATTGGCGTAGTCTCGGCGTTCTTCATCGGCTTCCCCATTTATTATTTGCTGTTCGGAGTTCAAAACGCCAAGATTCAACCGCCAGAAGTCACCAATGAGATTTATCGAGAACCTCTCTTGGCCCTCTTTATCGCTCAGGTTAGAGAAACTGAAAAGAAGACTTCGAGACATGCAGGCTATGTGCATCGGTCTTCTCTTTGCCGGTCTCATTCGAGAACAAGGCGCCCTCCTCATGCCCTACCTCACCGTTACCGTATGGTCATTGTGATTTTCGTCATGAAATTCTAGGGAACTCTGGAAGTGAGCATGTTCGCCTGGCTGGTCTTCAGCGTCTGTGCCATCTTCAAGCACCCGCTGCAGTTCCTCTTCTTCTATGCAGGTGACAGAAAATTTATCGAAGAAGATCTTCTTCAGAATCGGAGAAGGACGGTGTTCGATTGAGTATCATCTCAGGAGCCCTGATGGTCCTCTTCCTCATTCCCCTCTACATTGTCGATCGTTGTCGACGCTACTTCGATGCTCGAGATAAATACGACACCATTCATTTCTATGATCTATGAGAGCCGGTGGACACTTTGACAGCTTCATAATCCTCATGAATCTTTCACTATTGGTCTCTTCTCCGTTTCATGTTTGCAATAAGAATTTGGTCACAACGATAAAACCGATGGACGCCGTACATGCGTTTTCAAATGTTTCAAGAAAAGCATATTGGGGATGGTTCCACAATTCTGATTGGTGATTTTGCAGGCATCCGGTTGTTTCAAAGGCAAAGCAAATCAACCCAAACACCCAGTGCATTGTTTGCTTCATATTTTTGTGCAAGTTTTCAATTGCATTTGATTGTTTCAGCTAAGTGGCGTGATCTCTTCGTATAGCGAAGCACATTGCTGGCAAGATAGACACAGATTCACAAGAGCCTCCCGAAAGAGCTTATTTATAGGGTGTACTGTCTAAATGATTGTTGGATTCACTTCTCCGTTTCGCTGTCCTGATAAGTGCATTTCTCAAGGAGCTCGATGATCCAGCGATAGCAGGAAGAAGCTCATTCGAAACTTTGGTCCCAGTAAATTTTCGAGCAATCATTGTGTCTTCGGTTTCATGGGTTTCTCTCCATCTCCTCGAGCATGAGCAAGGTGACCTAGCAAGGCCCGCTCTATTTCGCCGTCGGAAACCATCTTCGGAAGGAGGAGAAGATCTAGCATTTGCGAATCTTTCAATCTTCAATCTTCGATTTCATGACTCCTATGTTAGCTTAAAATCTCACGAACGATATTGCGGCCACAACAGATTCTTTAGTGTAGTGGATAAATACTCGCTTTAGGAAACCATGTCCAAGAAGCCTGGTTTTGTAACTGGTCCTTCAAGTTGCTCTGAAATGTGTAGACTAGAACAGCTCCAGTAATGTGATGGCATTATCGTCTACAGGCATTCAGTTCTCCGTTTCAACGGTAGTATAGCAAAAGATGCTGACGTTTCGCTCGATTTTCTTCGATCGCATCGTATCTTGGCAACAGTTCTTTGTTTTCAATTGCGATCACTGAGAAGCGCCACGTGCTTCTCAGTTTCAAATGCGCTAAGTAAGTTTGAGTGAAATTGTGAAAGTCAATTAGAGCCTTGTCCACGACATCAACTGCCTGTTTATCAAGTTCCTTCCCTTATCGTTTCTACCGTTTTCTCATATTGCAGCAGTCCACTCACTTTCACTTTCATTGTGACGCACCACTTCTTGCTGAATCTTTACACAATTGCAAAAGCCGTTTGTCCCCTTCTCTTCGTCAGATCTCCTAGGAAGCTTTTCTATCGAGAGAAGCTCCGAAGCGTCAACTGAACACCGTCGTCTCCGATGTTTATTCGAGTCCTTGCCTTGTTTCTCACATTCGCCAAGGGCTTCTGTGTTGAGGAGAGCTTGCAATTGGCAGTTTCGACACTCTTCCAAGAGTATAGTGGAACATTTCAGGCATTGATGACTCGGCGCAGGACGTCTTATTGAACTTCATGTTCAACACGTTTCTCACGAACTTCCAGTTTCATTCACGTGATTTTAGTTGGGATAATAAGTGTTATTCAATACTTGGGTGAACCGAGATCTTTGCAACTGTTTTAGTCTTTGATTCCAAGGGGGCAATTTTATTGCAATCTCTTGCTCGTTTGTCAAGGAAGTTGAGTGTTTCAAAAACACCGTGTTTGCCTTTCCGTTTGTTTTAGCAAAGATATGTAGACACAGCATATGTACTGTATTGAGGACTGTGGATAAACTTGAACTTGAACTTAGCAAAGATTTCTTTTTCCACACTGGTCAGCTGATCCCATTTCTTGCGCCGATTGATAAAAGGCTACTAATATTTTAGGAACGCTCTTCAGGCTTAATCCTTTGACCCCTTTGCACGCTCTCTTTGGGGAAATATATGTCCAAGAAGCTTCACTCTGTAATTGGACTTTCAACTCGCTCCATAAAATCCATGGACAGTAGGACAGCTGACAATCAGACATTGAAATAGGACTTCGGAATCGTGGACATTCTCTATTGTACCGAATCTCCCATTGAACCGTTTATTGCAACCTCGAAGCCCAATGATTTCACAAAAAAAGCTTTGAAAACGCGGAGAAGATTGGTGTGTACATGTACATCGCGATATCCTGGATTCACATTCAAAAGTAGTAAAGACGGAGAAGGCTTCAAGGTTAAAAAAACACGTGTTGCTAAATGAAATCTGTTGAATGTTCAGCTAAAGGGACTTCTAACGGGTCTAAAGGGAACGGCAAAGTTCAGCTAATGGGACACAGAATGAAGAAAACATCCGATAGCTAACATGTCAAAAGAAGTCTCCGAAAAGTCATTAAGAAGGCAAAGGCGATTTAAGCAAGAAGGGTCATCAACTGATCTGTAGATGGACGGTTGACCGCTGGAGGAATGATGAGACCTCCGAGGAAGCCGAGGTTTGCCACGAAGGCGGCGAGGAGGAAGGTCAGCAGCACACGCCTTTCCGCCCTTCTCCACAGAACCTCGAGGGCCGATCGCTTCTGAATTCGGCGAGTGAAAACACAGAAGCTTAAAACGAACCTGAGTGATGACGTCGCTGGCCTCCTTGATGGCTTCCAGAACGCCCCGGATGTTCTCAAGTTCATGAAGAACTTGGTTTTCGGCCGCTTGAAGAGAGACGTCCTTCAAAGCGAAAGCCTGGCCTCAGACTTCGCTGCCTCTCTCTCAGCCGCTGCCGAAGCTGATGAGGCAGCCATTGACGATGCCGGCTGTTGCGGCTGAGGCGCCGGCGGTGACGGACGCTTCTCGTGGAGGAAGAGAGCTGTTCGAAGTCCCGGCCGGAAGGCGACCGCTCGGCGAATGAAGGCCCTGAAGGCCAGACAGATCAGACTGTAGAGCACAGCGACGAGGACGACGACAAAGATCTCGCCGGCGACGACCTTTGCTGAAATTGAAACACGTTGGAAATGAAATGTAAACTTGCTGGAAATCGTTACACCCGGAACCGAAGATGTGTCGCCGAGTGGAAGAAGGGAAAGACTCAGAAGACATAGGAAGGTGGCAACGAGCTGAAAATGAACTCCAATTTGGCTTTCAATGAAGCAAGCTTACCTTCGACTGCTGATCGATGAGGTCTGTGGGCAAGCAGAGAAGCAAGATGTAGAGGAAGGTCAAGACAGCGGCGGGTACGATTACTCGGAGGATCACGGCTCCCGGTGTTTGATCCTCGACCTACAAGAGCATCAGCGAGCAAAAGCATGCCTCCAAGGAGTGCAAAGAAAAGCTTGAGACTAACACTTACGACGATAACGTGGAAGCCGCGGGTGAGAGTCGAGTTGTCGACTCGAATCGCCAGATCACGCACGCTCCAACCGCCATTCGTTCGCTTCTGAAATTCAACGAGAGAAGTCTCTTGAATGCTGTGGCATAACGTAAATGGCATAGGAAGCAGCGTACCAAGAAGTGAGGGAGACTCTGCTTGATAAGAAGGTTGCTGGAAGTATAGATGAGCTGGTCACCGAAGTAACGTCGAGACGTGAACTCGGCCGAACAAAGCCGGCTCGTGAACGGATGAAGACTCGAGTCACTCACGCATCTCGCTGTCATCATCTGCAATGAAGGCGTTTTGTCTTACAACGCAAAGACTCACCTCTCGAATTTCCTGCTGGACGTGGCCCGTGACAGAGACTTGAAGAGGCGCGTTTCGAAATCCGCCGCCCTTGTTGCGACTGGAAAAAAAAGCGCGTTCAACATAAGGAATGAGCACCTGTTCACGGGTTCGACCTTCGGAGTCCAGACGAAATTCCTTGAGAAAGTAGTTGATTGATGCTGTTCAGATTGCCGCACGAGCCGATAATCGGTCCAGATCTGGAACATTCAACACTTTCTTGATAAGATGCCAACATACATAGCGCATGTGAAGTTCCAGCTCCAAGCTTTTGTCATCCTCCAACAAGAATGCCTGTTTACAAGGCATTTCATTGGGCAAACTTACGAGTTGGGAAATCTTGAGCACCTGGGAGTCCACGTCGACACTCATCGATTCGTCGCAGCGCTGAACTGGACGACTTTCTTTGTTATATCCCGTAATATTCTCTGGGGGAAGTTCATTGCAAGAGTTCTCTGCGAAGACCGAATTCGTTGGCGGTTCACTGATGGAACCGCCAGCCTCTTCGGCAAATGTCCGACTTGCCCATATCAGCATCGGTGTCAAGATTGAGACTCGCATCTGAAGCAAGTAGTGTCTAGTGAGGAACATCGACGCAATCAACTGGGGCAGACAAAACTGGAAGAGGGAAGATGTGCAATTGGAGGCAACCTCGTGCACCATCTAGCGCAACGCCACGTCGGCGTTAATTCAAGCGGCGTCCAGGTGGGCTTGAGTCACGTTCGTAGACGTTCTTCACCGATTTCACCGATTTTAATGCAGTTCCACCAGACAGAAACGTGAAGTTTTTATTGTTCAAAGACGGCGCAGATGCAGCGATGCAGCACAAAGCGATTGAAGCGCTTCACGCATTTGAAGATGCCAACATAGCGTACCGGATCCGCCTGATTGCAAACCATATTGCACAGCCTATGGCACTCATTCTGCTCCAGAAAGTCTTTAATGTCAATGGGCTGCACTGTCGCTTGCGCTCCCACATTCGAAATCAAGAAAAAGAGGAAGGGAAGAAGTAGGACAAGTGAACGACTCATAGTGTCGAACAGTGAGAACCGACGTGGATGATAACGACTGAACTAGCGAGGCCTTCAAGCATAACCAAAGTGTTCGTGACGTCGCATTGTGGCTGTCAATCGGACTGCCAATGGAATCGTCAGCTAGCAACGACAATCTCGAGAAGGTATCGAAGCTCCGATTCCCTCTTTTTCTTCACTTTGTTGTTTATACGATCTTAGGATTTTTCGTGTCGCGAGCCGTGACTTCATATTTTTCTCACCGACGATCACGGAATTAGCGAGGAGCAATAGCCACTCGGGCTGATCTTGCTGCCCCACCACTTCGGGCTGGTCTTTCTTCATCCATGCCAAGGTGAGTTTCAAATGGAAAATGGATCAACAGAAGAATTTTAGTATTGGATCAGGGCGAAAGTTTCCGTACATTGGGGTCTATGTTTCTTTAAAAGCCATCTTTTGCCCCCATTCAGCAAGCATAGCGACGGCTATACCTTCACCACTCCGCACGCCAAATTTGGGCTCAGGAAGTGCAATCCTGTTCGAGAACGAGACGAAAATAGACAGCCTTCTCCAAGGGGTGAAAT
>JAQIXL010001387.1:0-18472 GCA_034700245.1 Poikilolaimus oxycercus
AAGTGTTTCAGCGAGGGCGTGATGGCCCAGCTCTTCGGATTCATGCAGCGCCTGGGCAACCTCGGCGGCCGCGGCGGCGGCGGAGGACCCGCGAACGGCGTCGTCGACCTCGACTAGGACGCCCGCCTCCCTCCCATCCCCAAAGACTTCAGTCCACAGGCATAAAACATGAGAAAAAAAGATTTTATGTGTGCACAAACAGCAAACTCATGATATGACTATTTTACTTGTTTGACCACTTAAAAGACGACCCCCTTTCTTGTCACAAACAAATTGAGCTGGTTGTGATGGAAGACAATAAAACAAGATCAACAAAGGCGTCGTCTGTTTTGATAGAAAATTTATTGTCGAAAAGAGATCTTCGTTTATGACTATTTGCCGCCGAACTCGGCTACATGCTCTTCAATTGGGACCGGTTTTAAATTTGTCCGTCGAGAGATTTTGAAGCCATCTGAAAGTCGTTTCAAAGCAAGAAAAGAACTTACCAGTATCAGAATTGCAAGCATTGCCCTCTTCACAGCAACGATAATAAACTTCTTTGACATAGCCGCTTCTGACTTGTTCAATAATTTCGTTGACAAAATATTGACAGCTCGTCGTTAGGCAGGAATAATTTCGATGCGATTTTCCATCAAAATACACAGCTTCAAATGCCAAACACCCGCCTTTTTCGTCTGAAGCACACGGTTTCTAAAGAAAAACTTCAAATAGGAGAAAAGACCAACCTTATCAATATTTCGTGGAAGAACTGACGAAACGAAGCACCAATGCTTTTCATCTCTGGGATGGCGACCTGACTGCTCCAATTCCTCGAGCAAGGCGCTCCAGACTTCTTGAGTAGTAGTCGATACAAGGAGGGTGAGCAGCACTAGAACAATTTGAACAAACGTTGACTGCATCGTGGGCTCCCGATCACGGTCGATGGAGAAAAGCGAAATAAATAGTCAAGAGGGAGAGGAGTGATTCCGGTTTGATGAGCAAAGAACCAACGGGTTTCCACGTCATTTGTCAGGACCACGAGGGGGCTCGACCAAAATAACGCTGTGCCTATTTCTGTTTTGCAAAGATTTAACAGCACGCAATGATATTGTTTTCCTTCTTTCTTCAACACCAAGCTTGCTGAACAAGAAGTTTGCATGTCGCTGTTGCCTTCCTCTGCCAAACAAATAGAATCGATAGCAGGGTGTCCATTACTATCGAGCCTTTCAAGCAGCAAGCTGGCCTGACTATCAGCTCGTAAGAGTGTGCGCCTCTTCCCGGCGTCCCTCTGATTCACTTCACTATAAATGACAGCAAACTTCCTCGTGCTTGCTCCATTGATCAATACTCAAGGACGACTCGTCATAATAGTGTTGTAAGTGAATTTATCTTGCTTTCAACCTGTTATTACAGCTTATTAGTACAAACAACATTGAATTTTGTTTGTGGCCAGAAAATTGAATGGCCAGAATGTCCGTGCGAATACAGAAATCAAGCGTTAGTCTCAACAGAAACACCAACTGGCAACGAATTGTTTTACTTCGAGTCCATTTCGAACACGCCGAAGTTGCGAACTCAAATTGAATGCGAATGCGAAGAATCGTGGACGGGCACTTACTGCGCCATTTACAATGGAGTCTCTACAGGGTCCAGCATAGTAACTCGTAAGTTTTGTCCGTTTCGTTGCTTGACAAGGGATTCTTTAGAAATGTCAACTGTCGACAATACCAGCGAAATTCCAAAAATATGTGTGCATGGTCGTCAGAAGAAGGAACCCATCCTTTATGATCTCGACACCTTTTCGATCCTCGTTGAAATTCGTCCACCCGATCAGCTCTTCTACTGCCTCTGCATTCCGTCCTACTTCGATCAGTTTGAAGTACAAGCCGCGGCAAAGAGTCAGCTTCAGTCGACAACAGCAGCTGTTTCAACAGCGCAAAGTAAGTCACAACTCTCATCGTGTACCCTTCTTTAGTGACTTCTTCAGCTAATAAGCAAAGCATTGTCACCGAAGTCGTCACAACCACATCAACGATGCTGCCAAGGAACGGCATCGAGTCCATGAATGAAAGCTCATTTATCGCTCAAAACTATTCCATCATCATAATTGTTTTGCTCGGACTTTTAATAGTGTTTCTAGTTATTATTTTCGTTCTCTCATGGTATTTGTACAAACAATTCAGAGATTCAACGGAAGCAATCGAGAAAAGTAGGTCCCCTGCATGTTCGCCTACTAGTCAGTGATTAAAGTGCATAAATCTACGTTTTTATCTTTGTTTTTTTCTTTTTTAACGGCTACCCAACCGTTACAAAGTTATTTGAGTGCCCGTGAATTTTGCGTCATGCCCAGTTTTCATCAAGGGGCCGGGCGCCTCGTCACTCCAGCGTCGCTATCAGCTATCAGCTTGCCACATTGATTGTTTAGTGAGCGCGAGTCAGCGACTTACATATTTCTTAGGAAATCTTTTACAGTTGCTAGTTGGTCAAGAGCGTTGAGTCATTCTTTTCTAATTCTGTCTCACAATCAGCTTTGCCAAGTTTGTGCCCACAATCAGTGTCTTTTTCAGATTCTCGACGGCTCCTAAAACAAAGATGAAAGTCCGACGAAGACAGACGCTTCCCATTATCATTAGCTTGCTCGTACGTGAATTCAACGTTTCGGAACGATTTTTTAGGCTTTTTGCTGCAGTGTCGTGCATGGTTTACCTATAGTCCGTTCGGTCGAAACGCCGTGTAAAGGACATGGCACTCTCATTCGGATTCCTCCGCCTTCCGACGTGAACTACACGATCGTCGGTGACGAGATTCACTTCGATAGCGGGATTCGCCGCAAAACGCACCGCTGCCAATGCGAGGAGGGTTTTCTTGGCGTTAACTGCGAAATGCTGCATTGCAAATTTGGACGGCCAAGCAAAAGCAGTCCTTCGCAGTGCGAATGCTTGCCTTACTACATGGGGACTCATTGTCAAGTCTGCACCGATCCCACACTTGGTAAATTGCTGATATGTACTTCTTAGAATAGTTTGCTTTGCAGTTCCTCCTCTGTGTGACAATTCTCGACAAAAGGAGGAAGAAGTGAAAAGAAGAATGGATGAAATTGCTCGCCTTGAAGAGGAACTTCAAACAATTCGAAAGCAAAATGAAAGCAAAGATTCTCCTCTTCTTTTGTACGGATTTTTCTTTCTCGTTGGCGTTATCATTGTTCTCATGATATCGCTCGTGATATTCAGCAACAAAGTCTGGAAAGCCAAGTGCGAATACGAGAGTGAGTGAATTTTTCTCTTTTTATGTTGCTTTCAGATTCGGTTTCTTCCATTTCCTTGCCGCCATATTCAACGAATTCAGCAAAGTTGGATACTGTAACACTGCTACCGCCACGTTCACAATGAAGAATTCGCAATTATTTGTGTTTGTTATGTAACCCATGGGGAAAATATAAATAAATGAGACAATTTATTAATTGACGATCTGATCACGTAAAGTGTTTTTATGCATGACTGCAAAGGGTGATGTCCACAGCGAGATCAAGAATTTTTCCTTCCATGAACGGCATTCCCTGCTGGAGTTTGTTCTTATCAGTCGCTTGGAAGTGTCCTCACGGCGGCTGTCTTCTTGTTGCCAATCGATAGAAGCCCGACTCCCTAACCGTCAGTTACTTCCTTCTAAGTCTTATTGCCATAGAGATTCAATCTTGCTTTATCATCCATGCGACAACAGGCGTACAACTTTCGGTAAACACTCTCTCCTCGGCCTGTTCATTCTTTTAGCCTAACATGCCACGGAGAAAGCTCTACGTTTGTCTACTAATCATTCTTATTTTGCAATTTCTGATTGTAATTGGCTCAACGACGATTTGTCGGACCGGGGACGCGCTTTACTTTTCCAGCGGTATCAAACGCCTATCACGCTGTCAATGTGGAACTCACGTTGGATCAAAACCATGCAGTGATTGCAATCACCCGCTTTGCAAGTAAGAACAAACATTCAACAGTAGTTTTTTTTTGTTAAGTGAAACGCTTGACAAGGTTACAATTCGAAAACTGGATGAACCTCCTGTGACTGTGAATGAGAGAAAAACCACGCAGTCAACTACAACGACGAGTACAACCGAGGTTCACACACAAACAACTCAAGCGTTAACAAGCCATGTGCCGTCCGCGGTCATTCATAAAACAAATAACAACGTTGAATCGTCAACAGTATCATCCAGGTACGTTCTGAAAGCTTGATTATGATCGAATGTTGTTAGCCTTTGGCCATGGAAAGTTGCTCTAATGGCATTCCTTCTCATTGTTTGCCTCACAGCGGCAATAATTCTCTCCTTGTACTTCGACGTCTGCCATCTACGATCACGATTTGCGTCCCGTAAGCGAGATCAGGAAAACATGTGAGTATTTCTTTTGGATACCATTTTACACACTGGAGATCCATCGAAAATCTCTCAATATTTAGACCGATGTCCACGGACCCTTTATTGAGCGTTTCATCGGTGGGATCAAACGATCTACCAAGCCCTCGTCTATCGGCAGTAGCGCCTATCTCACCCGTGAGGCTAGACAGCAAGTTTATCATCGACGTTGACTTGTTAGCGAATACTGACGAAAGCTATCTTGGAGAAGGTTGCTTGTTTCAAAATATTATTTATTTTATTTCTAGGCTTCTACGGCTGCGTATACAAGGCGCGTTACCAAAGAGGCACCGCAGATAAAATAGTTGCATGCAAGGAGCTCAAGAACATCACTTGCCAAGCAGACATTAAAGACTTTTTGAAGGAAGCCGAACAAATGGCAGGACTTCGGTAATTTAACGCGATTTTAAGCAATAAAAATAAGTTCAGGCACCGTCATGTAGTCGAGTTTATCGGTTTGAGCTTCAGGAACCAGATGAGTCCCATTATTGTTTCCGAATTTATGGAGGGCGGTAGCCTGGAAGACCATCTACGAAACTCGGTAAGAAGCTTCTGCTCTGCTTTTTGCAATGCTTTCGATCAAGGAAAAGGCCGTTACCGAAGAAGACAGACTGCGATTTGGAAAAGAGATCGCCTCTGGAATGGCCTACTTGCACAGTTGCCATGTAATTCATCGTGATCTAGCTGCAAGAAACTGCTTGTAAGGCATTTAGTGCCGGAATAAAAACACTTTCAGACTGACCGCAAATTGCGTCATCAAAATCACAGACTTTGGACTCTCGCGTCAGTATCAAGACTATGTCGCTGTGTACAAGTTCAGGAACAATCGCGCTTTCCCGATATCCTGGATGGCGCCGGAAACTCTTCTTGACTATGTGAGTTTTGCTGCAACAACCTCACATTTTATCGCGTGTTATTGCATTGTTCTTCGAAATCAAGCAATTACAACTCTTTAGGCGACACCTGGCAGTGATGTCTGGTCTTACGGCGTCACATTGTGGGAGATCTACTCACGCTGTCGACCAAAAATGCTCGGACTAACCGAAACCATGCATTTTGAGGCCATTCAAGGAGGAAAGCGCTATTTGAAGCCTTTGCACTGTCCAAACGAAATGCAAGTTGAAATGAGTCTTATGCTGAAAAGCGGATTATTTTCAGTTACGTTCAAGTAATGTTGGAATGCTGGAAGTTTGACGAGAAAGAACGTCCCAATTTTCATCTTCTTTACCTTGACATGAAGCAACGATATGACGACCATCAACAGACTATGAGTCAATTGCCGATGGATCCTTCAGCCTCGGCACTGTAAATAAAAAAGCCAACAATTTCACGGGAACGAAAGAATCTGGGTGGTCACATGAAGAAATAAAAGCGACTTCATGTAACTGTGAATGGTTTATTCCACAGCAAGATGTTGTTTGTTTCATGAACCAGAAATTCCCTTCTCTGTGATATTCTTATCAGGAAGTTGGTGGTGTCCGACTTTCTCTTCGTTGCTAATCGATTCTGCGCGCACGTCTCGCTAGCTTCTTCACCCCCAGCTCATTGTCTGTTTCTTCGCCAAGAAAAGCTTCACTGGTTCAGTTTCGATTTTTCGTTCATCCCACATCTGACACCGGATTCTAGCGAATGTCTGACTTCCGGTAATGGATCTTCGTTTACGTTTTCACGTCTTGCAGCGTAACATGCCACATAGACTTATTTTTGCTAATTTTCGTTCTACAAATTTCGAATGCGATTTCGAGTCCTGCAAAGATGGGCTTTTTTTGGCTTTTTTCAAAGCCCAACAACTACAACAACGACGGAAGTTGTGCCTCGCAAGCTTGTGCATCCAACAAATAATAGCGAGTCTTCCTGTGTATTTTCTAGGTTAGTCCTGAGAACTTTTACTCTGTCCATTTCAGCAACTTGTTATGGAAGATTGTTCTGCTTTTCCTGCTTTTTATTGTTAGTGTTATAATTGCAATAGTTTTGCTGTATCAAGTTGCTCTCACGGCTGAAGCCGAAAAAGCGAAATCTCGAGATCATGTAAGCAATTCTCCTAATTGAATCGCTACTTTGTGCATGTTTCGCACCGTCGACGAATATCTTTATTTTTGTTGCGAATCTAAAATACGCAGGTCCATGGACCTAATGTTGAGCTTTCCGTCAATCGAATCGCAAGTGCTGCCGAGTCCATGCTCGCTCGCCTTATCGCAAAATCAGCATGTTTCATAAAACATCGAGTGCGCTAATTAGCGCACTCTCACTTGACAAAAACGCTTATTTGGCCACTAAATGAAATACTTTGAAGGCATTTCGGTTTCTATTGTATTTCGGCGAAGCACATCTGCCACGTATTACGTAAAGAGGATGGTTTTTCTTGACCGTCAGTTTAGACTGCTACTCGCTGTACGTTGCGTTTGAAAATATTGAACCTTCCACAGTCTCGAAGCTGGCGATAAACTGAATCATATTCTTCGAGTCAAGCAAATGACATGAGAATGAACGCATTAGAACTACGATTCAAAATGTTGCGCTCCCTTTCGTCTGCCGATTTATTGATTGAAATCTCTATCCAACTTACTTCTTTCAATCTCTCTCGCGGCGACCGGCGGCATGCTCTTCGGCGAGGTTCGCTCAGAGTCCGACAACAACAGCAACCTCCTTTAGGCGGCTCGATGCCGTCGCGTACGCTTCGTGCAGACGTTCCACCACGACATCGTCCGTGCGCGTTTGCACTTGTCTTGATGATCCCCAACCAAAGTCCTTCGCAGGCCCTCCCTTGACCACCCGTGCAATCAAGCTGCCCGACCTGCCATCGAAGGCAATCGCTCGTCTTCTCATCCACGTGCCGCCGAAGGAGACCCTCGCCCTTGAAAGAACCTGCAAGCGCTTCCAGAAGCTCGTCGCTGAGAACTCGGCCATCACGCAAAAGTATTAAGATTATACATATAATTGGTTACGGTGGCTTTACATGGAAAGATAAATTTGTATTTGGTTTTAATTAATAAGAGCAAAATTTTGCGGTTTATTGTAGGTTTCTGAAACCTGTACGGGTGAGACTCGGCACGGCGGCCATGACCATTGGCGCCTGGAGGCCGTTCGTTCCCGATTTCGTTGTAGCCTTCGATAATAAATTCAAGGTTTTGTTCTAATCGGCGTAAGACAATATTCCATAACAGTAAGACTATTGATCTAACCGCGCCTTTGTAATTTTGTAGGTCAATCATTTGTGCTTACAGACCCACTTTGAGATGGACGGCCAAGTGGCAGTGACTACAGATCCCGACGGCGAGATCCTCCAAGTCCGCGAGCCCACGCCCGTCCTTCCCGCTATTCGAATTCTCAACTATTTCCTTCGCAAGGTTCCAGGACCTCTAACAAATCTCATTCGAATTATTCTCTGAAGATTAGCCACAAAATTGCTATCAACACCATCGGTCTCGAGAACACGACCTGCGGCACCTTTAAGATGTTCAAGGAGGTGAAGACGGAGATTTTTGCAAACACTATTGGAAGTATTTTAGGGACTGAAGGAGGTCGACGCTCATCCAGAGGAAGTCGACTTCGCCTTCAAAGAGAATTTCGCGGGTTATCCAATTTATTTTAAGGCTCACCAGTCAGAGATGAGCCAGTCACTTTAGCCGAGATCAACGATTTCGTTCGCGCCTTCCCCACCCTCAAATCTTTTCGGTACGGTATTATAATTTTTAAAAAAGTACAAAAATTCAGCATTACGGGCGCTCCCCGGACTATGATGCTGGCGAGTAGCATCTTCCTCACGGCGCCGTCCTTTATCGAGTCGATTTCCGTTGTTTGTGAAAAGGTTGAATTAATTTCTTGAAAAATGTTGAACAAGCTTTTAGCCGATGAATTTGTGCCGCGAGGATTTCCAGACGTTGTGCGGTCGCCTGAAGTCGCTCCGTCTCGGCTTCTGCCCGAGTCTCGGCTGTGACGACCTCCGCTGGCTGCTCAACGAAATGGCCGAAGGACGCTCCATTACGACGTTTATTCCGTTTAGACTTTTCACTGAAACATATCAGGGACTTCTTTGCCATCGTTTTCCTTCCTCGGCTTCATGAGAATACGTATTCTGGAGGAGGAATCTACAGAGAGCCTTTCGAGTTGATCTTTGGCTTTCAAGAGGACGTCGACTGGCGTCTAGAGGAACGGGCCACGCAGGCCAATAGCTGGTTTCATGGCACGCATCCGGTGCACTTCGTCGAGCGAGCGCGGTGCATCCACGTTGAAGTGGTAGGTCGGTGGAGGAGACTTCAGTCGAAGCACAGGAAAATGACTACAACAAATGCCATTTCATACGCTTTGTCGACGTCGGAGACGCCGATATCAAAAAGCGCTTTCGTCATGTAAACAATTTGCAAAGTAATACAAATAATCAAATACAGAACCACGATTTAATCAACGGGTCGTGTGGATCTTTGTGGTGCTTCGAGTTGATGACCCGCGAGGGCGACCCCGTCCTCAATGTGAAGTACTTTCGGGATAACACGATTACGGTATGATATCATTTTTCTTCCTTGAAGAGACACAAGAAGTTTCAGCCTATGAGGAGGACGAGAAGATCGGCGCTTCTTCCGCCGACGGATGTCGTCAAAGCGAAACGATGTGGCCGTCGCGTCACCTTCGTCGGTGTCCGTTACCATAGCATCAACGAAGACTGTGAGGCTTTCCCTTCCTCTTCTATAGTTTTCTCTCAGCGGAGCCGTTTTTCGAATGTTTCAAAGGCCTCGCCGACCTGCCCTCGGACGTCCTCGCCGGCGGCGTCCTCTCGCTCCTCTCCTCCAGAAACATCTTGGTTTTCGAGTTTACGTGCACTTTCTTCAAGCGCTTCGTCGACAAAAATCGTCACTTTTGCCAAAAGTTTGTGAAAAAAGAGTCGCAAAAAGCTGCTAACGTCAGACTGTTAAACCGACCAGTGATGATCTGTTCGAAAAACCTGGAAATTTTTTTCAATTGCAAGGAAGATGACCACAACACGCGCCCGCAACGCTTCATCCTCACCTACAACGACGACAAGCACGTGATTGTAAGAGTTACCTGAAACTACAGCATCCCGTTCAGTATCATTCGAAGGAGCTCGGCATCGACATGCTAGTCGGTGATGAGTTGCCATGGCACAACGACCTCGGCAATTGTGTCGTCGACGCCCGCGGACCGCCGCCGCGCCTCTCCGAGAACCTCATCCTCGAGCACTTTTTGAAGAAGGTTTCGCTTTTTGAGACTTTTTTGGACGAGTAAAAGGTCAAAGGTCAGTAAAAGACGCGAGAAAACTTTTTTTATAAATGAGGCTCATTTAGATTCTGGCTAGAATCTGTGTTGAGACGGTGGAAATCAGGACGAATCGTCCGACGCTTTTGCCTTAATCCGAATAAAACGTTTCGACTTTCAATTGCGTTTCTTTTCTATAATGACGTCTTGGACATATTCTTGAACTAACTTGTTGTTGGTGTTAAATGCAAGTGAATTAAAACATTAAAAAATGTGCCAGGCAATTCAGTCATACAAGTTTCTCTCACTCGCAGTCAGAGAAAGGTCAAAGAAGGCGCCGAAAATTGACTGTTCAGCAAGGTCTTTTTATCAACAAAGAAGCACTGTGTCAGCATGGTGCCAGCCCGGGATGCTCTTCTGCTTGTTTTTCTTGCCACACCCGTGTCGACGTCTAGCGGATCGTGCTCTTGTGGCGCCACGTTCAATTCTCAATTCAACAAATGTTACGACTTTCACAAGACTCGAAAGACGTTTCTTGATGCTCAAGAGATCTGCCTTGGTTCGAATGGACAACTTGTCGCTATTCACAGCGCGTTCGAGAACTCTTTCGTCATCCGTAAGCATTTCATTTCTTGGAGAATTAATGGTCAAAAAAAGAAAAATAATGACAACAATTTAATTTTTAGAAGGAGCTGTTGATGACTTCCCTGGTGATGATTTCTGGGTCGGAGCCTCCGACATTGAAGTGCAAGGAACGTGGACTTGGAATGATGGCTTCATTGTGGTCTATGCGAACTGGGGGAGCGGTATTTAGCACACCGCTAGTGAACAGTTGGCATGCTTGCAGGTTTTCGAGATGGCCGAGAAGGAAACTACATATTGTCTTGCGGTTCTGTTGATGAACGGAAAATTGCGTAACTCCGATTGTTTTACCTTAAAACCGTTTGTGTGCGAATTTTCGCCAACTTCGACACCTCATCAATGCTCAGCATGCCCGACTCGTTCTGACTCTTTAGTCGCCACCCCTTGCCCTATTTGGAGACGAAAATAGGGGAGATACACTGCTGTCGTGCGTGTATCTAACTCTGAGGAGCTGCAATGAGGCAAAGTCAAGCCACTATTTCCCTCGTGACCAGTACACTTGTGACTCATTGTCCGGTGGCCAGTCTTCATGCTGCCTTGTTTGTCCGACTCTCGCTTTCGCAATCAGATAGCGCTTATCAGTCAATGCAGTCCTGCCATTTGTATTGATTTTCTTCAGTCTTTCGTCACTGCTCACAGTCAGCGGTTTTTAACTGATGTGTAAGTGTCAATGGAGTTAGCATTTTTCTTCTTCTTAGCTCTCAGCAAATATCAGCACTTCTCGCAATTGAATACCGATTTCGAGCTTGTTTGTCAGATTGGTGTAGGAGCATACGGAATGGTTCTCAAAGCGATGTTCGTATAATTTTGTGGATAATGAAATATTCATAATTGTAAAGATGAATAGGGTGCCTCTTTTAGCCATAAATCAAAGCAAGAGGAATGCGCGATCAAAATAGTTCAACTAGACGACGACGTTGAAGTAATGCACGAAGTCGAAGCTTGCATGCACCTTCGTCATCCAAATATTGTCGCTTGTGGATACACTTGGTTTGAAAAGGTCAGTGTTTGATGAAATGGGATTTCTGACACAAAATGGTCAATTTGAAGGTTTTCTTTCAAACATATCTGTGCATTCAAATGGAACTTTGTGATGGCGGTTCTCTTAGACAAGCAATTGATAATTCCACCTTCAGCGCGACAGATTCCAGTCGTATTTGGAAGGTCGTCAGGGACTGCCTTACTGGTCTCGACTATATTCATTCTAGTGGATTTGTGCACCGCGATATCAAGCCGGTTAGCATCAGAGTTTCACATGCAACTTGTTTAGGACAATATTCTCCTAATGGTTGACGGGGAAGTGAAATTAGGAGATTTTGGTATCTCAAGGCGTGAAAAACATACTTATACTTATGGTGCCGGAAGTTGGTTGTACATGGCCCCAGAGGTCCCCATTACAAAACATTGCACAAATAAGATCGATATTTGCAGGTTTAGTTTGGTGTTTGTTTCATTCCCCCCCCCCCTCGACGCTCTACAATTAGCAAAGAAAACACTTGAAGCCCAATCATCTTGTACTTCTCAGCCCGCGAAAGCGCACGTCAATGCGACTGTCTTTCCATTAGAAAAAAAGACCGTGCAATTTCTAAGGTGAATCTTCCTTTGGTCACCCAAAGGAAACTTCACGGCTAAATTTCACATTCTTTTCCCTATTCTCGGCGCACTTTCCCGACATTTGGGCCTCTATTGAGAATATCTTTTCATTTAAGCCTGGGAGTTGTATTGTTCGAACTTGTAATTACTGCAGTTGAAAGCGATGCTTTACAAAGAAAGAGCCACGTTCTGCAATTTTCAAAGGTTCTGAATCAAGCCTTTTAAATTCAATTGAAACTAAATATTACTCTAGAACCCTTCCCAGCTTCATGGAAAATTCAATAGCCAGCACAATTTGGCTCCCATCGTATCGTTAACTTTGTCGAAGATGATCGATGAAAATCCAGAGAACCGAAAATCGGCTAGAGACATCCTCAGCGACGAGGAGTTGCCCTTTCGAGGTTCATGTTCTGTCATTACAAACTTTGTTGCTCAGGCAGTGGTGAACCATTAGGATTAGCAATGTGTCTACAAAATTTGAATGTTGACAAAGATTGTGAGCAATGTGAGCTTCTCCTTTTGTTAAAAAATAACTCATATGAACGCAGGCGTCGTTGATCCATCTGGATTTAGTCAGCTCAACTCTAATTTTATTATTGGGGATTTTCTCGGTAGCGGTAGTTTTGCCAGTGTGTTCAAGGCAAAGTAATATTACCTTTCACGAATTGTTGAAATCATCTTTGTCTTAGGCACAAGCTTGAAGCTATCGATTACGCCGTGAAAATCATTAGTACTAATCCTTCCGAAGATTTGACTTTGGAAATAAAAACACTGCTTAATCTCCATCATGTGAATGTTGTTGTGTACCACAATTCATGGATTGAAAAAGTAAGCGCTCGCCCAACCAGAACTTTTAGGTGGACAACAAGGAATACATACTCATTCAGATGGAGCTCTGTGGCTGTGGATCTTTGAGAAAAAGCATTGCAGAGTGCAAATATAGTCAGAATGAAGTGCATATTGTGTGGAAGATTATTAAGGACTGTCTACAAGGTCTGAATTTCATTCACTCAAAGGGACTAATTCACCGTGATATAAAATCGGTTTGCTCGATCATTTGCTTAGAAGATTTTATCCAGGATAATATCTTGCTTTCGAGATTTAATCAAGCAAAAATAACTGACTTCGGTCTCGTAACAGGAGAAGTAGGAGGCAGCAACTCGTCGGGTGTGGGAACACCTTTATATATGGCACCCGAAGTTTCAAAAGGGGTCTACACGCCTAAAGTCGATATTTACAGGTTTCCAACATTTAGAGTGCAAATGTAATTGCGTGTCCAGTCTTGGAGTAGTAATTCTGGAGCTTTTCATCTCTTTTTTCGAAAAGAACCCGAATGAACAATTCAATCGAATGTTTGATATTTCACGGGTTTGTTGAAATTTTATTGAACTACAATATTTATGTATTGTAATGAGCAGATTTTATTTAACATATTGTATTTATTGTAGAATTGGACTAAGCTATTGACAGAACTCACAAAGCATCTTGACGGAAAACTGGCCTTGGACGTTTCAAGAATTATTCTTGTAATGGTTAATAAAAACCCCGACGATCGAAGTTCAGCAGCAGATTTACTCAAACGAGAATTATTGTTCGGAGGTAAAAATTGTAAATATTTTGGGCACTGACGCGATGCTTGTTTAGGAAGTGCGGCGTGGCAGAATATGTGTCCTATTTTTTGAAAGCACTTCATTCTTCACCATCTTCACAACAGCGCTGCTTCATTTATATATTTTTTTCGTTTTGATGACTCGTTGAACCATATAATCTCATTGACCCTCCTTTGTGTGCTTACATCTCAATCCACGGAAAGCATTGTCCTTGTCGTTGTGACGGGCGACGGCAATGGCTGCACATTTCAATAAAAGCGACAAAAACGCTCACAATTAACTCGTGTTCACTTTGAATCTCTACAAGTTGTGCTCCATATAACTGATAGATACGTTCGCCCTCATACCATGAGGCCCAGTAGAAAACCTGAAACGCTTCTCATCCTCAAATAAAACCTTGTAGCAAGAAGCAGTGTCTGCGAAATACGTCCATGTCGACAGGCAGTTGTTGGGCGTACAAGAAGGATAAACAGTCGGAGGGTCACTTGGCTGAACGCCTGCCATCACTTCGCATACAAACGGCTGGATCACGAAACAATCCACGTTCCACCACTTGAGAGCCTTTGTCAGCACGGCAACGCAATCATAACCGTTTGTTGTTCTATTCTATGATCAACTTACGAACAAGAATCGCTTTGTCGAAGGCATTCTGAACTGAGGCGAGGTGTCCTCCGAGTGAAATACACTTCTGTCGTGCGTGAAGTCAAGTTTGAGGAAGAGCAAAGAAGTGAAAACATTTAGTGTTTGCCGAATTAGACAACGCCTCATTGGGACATTGACCACTGACGACAGGGAAGTAGCCTGTCAGCAAAATGGTCAGCGACAGGCACAGACCTCCCCGCATGGCCAGTCTCAACGAAGCTGTGTGATAAGATTGGAAGCTCTGAGCGATTATGAAAGCGCATTTTCGCAAAAAATCCGAAAAATCTGGACAGCGATTTAACGCATTTAATTCGCAAAGTTGCCTTATCAACGTCTTTTTCCCAACGGAATATATCTACTATAGCAGAGAGCCGGAACGTAGCTCGTCTCTCTCAACTCAAAACAAATTCTTCGTTCACATGACTCCTTGACTATCGGCGAATGGTCAAGCATATCTTCACTGTCATGAATAAGGCTGACAGCGTAAATCAAATTTGTTTCTTCATTTTTTTTAGCAAAGCAACTCAATGGCCATTATGTATTGTAATAATCGGACGTCTAGAGTGGCGTACACAATATAATTACAGCGGAAATTTTTAACGGCTTAAGCAATGCTGGTATGATGTGCCAAAATACCAAAATAAGAAATGGAAGAGAGTGTAAATATTGTAAATAAAAGACGTTTTGTGGATTGCAGACTCTTGCAAGTTCAAAATGCGGCTTCCGACAGTGAGATGAGCGAAGGAGAAAATTCACTGCTTTCAATGTTTCAGAGCTTGCAGTAATGAAGCTTCCTTTGTGGCGTTTTCAATAAGCTCGGAGTCGCTTGCTCTTGGGGTCTTTACTTCCGTCTGCGAGGACTGGGCATGCTCTCCAGCGCTAATATTTGGAAAGCTGGCCACCATCTATTTACAATTGAATCACGCGAGACGTTGTTTCAATTTAGAAAAAATTGCAAGAAAAAAAACACAAATGCTTTTTACACGATCTGGCGTCGTTTGTCGAAGTAAGCTATGTTCAGAGCATGTGCCTGTATGGAAGCAATGCGTCTTTGCTATGTTGTCTAGAAGCATACACAGAGCAATTACAGTAGAGAATGTGATCCGGCAACTCTGTTTCGCCTGGATTCTATCAGCGAGAGCGAGAATTCATTGTCGATCACCCGACGGTTAGCACTGGATTTTGCTTCCGAAGAGAGTCCTCATATCTCGTCGCTCCCTAGGTCAAATTCTTTCTTCACACTACCCTTTGAATACCGGCAAATGGTTGGGCAAGCACATTTACCGTCATCTAGAATGTTGACAAATCTTTTTTTGTTTTTGTTTTTTTCTAGTAAAACAACGCAATGAGCAGTTGATCGAACGTCTAGTCGCGAAAATAATGGAATTGACGCCGAAATCTTGTAACGATTTAAAGCAATCACAGAGATGGGATTGACCAAACATCGTCCATTCTTATTAATAATCGCACTGGAAACATAAACGATTTTGAGTCTCTTGGAAAAAAGAACTCGTCGCAGAATAGAAGTCACTGTAGTTGCTGCTTCTTGAATGAAAAATGAAACATTCGCATATTCCTGATATTCCTGGTGTGTTCACGTTCTATTGTACTTCATGAGCTAGTGAACAATAATTCTTCACGTTTTTTTTTGAAGGAAGAAGGAAATTGTTGCGCGAACATAAATACCTGTCTTTCGCTGTCCAGATTCTTTTAATTGTTGTTGCACCCTTGACTCAAAAAGACCTTGGCTCACTTCTTCCTTTCTCCTTTCATTTTTAAAAATTATCGAATGTTGATGAAGCGCCTTGACATGAAGTAAGCTGACAGAGCAAATCAAATTTGTTTCCTTATTGTTGTTTTGTAAAATAATGAGATGAGCAGTTGATCGCAAATCGAATGTGCCGAAAATAGTGCAATTGCAGGCAAAATCATTATCGGCTTGCAATGCTAGAGAGCCTGAGGCGTGAACTGTAATTCAAAGTGTCAAGGAGTTGCATTCGTGCAAGGTGCTATACAGGTGGGCAGGGGCTTCGTGGCTTCGACAGCTGTTTCTTTGCGCTGCGTTTCCGCATGCGTCGAGAGCGGCGCATCCCCGGCGGCTAGCGAATACGGAAACCGGCGACTTCCACATTTTTCATTTACCTCTTGCTTCAGCGCCTGCTTAATTGACAAATAATAGAAGTCACAAAAGCAACATCTTTTATCCACTGGCAAGGAGGATGAAAGATCACAATAACAAAGAGCCGGAACATATCGCGTCTCTCTGAAGTACAGATGAGCAGTTGCGTAATCTTGTGCGTTTTCTCACTCCAAAGACTATGGAAAGTCGGTCAAAAGAATGAGATTAAAGACCGAGCAGAACGCTATGTTTCAGATAATGTGTCTGTATGCAATGCATCTCTGCAATGCCATCCTGGACGACACTACAGCGCAGTTTCAGTTTAGAGAATGTGATCGACAACTCTGTTTCGCCTTAATTCTATCAGCAAGAGCGGGAATTCATCGTCGATCTGCCCTCCGACAGTCTTCGCTTGGTGTTCGAGCTTAACTAAAAGACAATCATTGGCGTTGTTTGCAATTTGCAGATTCTTGCAGGTTTTGCAAAATGATGCTCTAATTATGAGACTTGAAGCATCCGAACGGCGCTTTGATCTTGTTAGACTTTGTGATCAACGGAGTTAATCACGGCGAAGGCATCGAAGGTGTGATTGACAGTACAAAAATCTGTGTTTCTTCATTTTTGCTTAGCAACACAACGTGAGCGGCAGTTGATTAGTACTGTCTTTTCAGTTCTAATTGTAAGGCGGAAAATGTAACAAAACAATGTGTTACAACGGTTTCATTTCATTGAGCCGTGATGGAGTGAGTAATCGTGCAAGCTCCGCGTGACCAAAAAATTTCAACATTGCGGCGCCCATTTTTCATGAGAATTAGACGTCTGATAATTTTGCATGTTTCAGAGAGCGCGTCTAAGAACTTTTCCGTGATTTGTACTCGATATCTGTATCCGCAGGCGAGTGAAAAGAAAACTGGAAACATTAATCCCTGGCGTTTTCTTGATTGTTTTGACAACTTGACGAGGATGAAAAAATATGAAGCATGAGACGATCGTAGTCACGCGTGGACAATTGTCAGCAACGCAGGCGGTGTTGAGTAGTTAAGAGAAGAGGGAGGGGGGGGAGGGAGGGGGGATTGTGCGACTAATCCGCGTTCAAAATGATTTAGGGAATCTATTGTATAAAAGAAGCCGCATTCGACGGCAAAATAACGGTCAAATACGCCTAAGCGAGACCGAAATATCCGCGGATAAACCAGTTTACCACTAAACCGCCGTCTCGACAGCGGTTCAGTTCACAATAATAAAAAAGAAACGAAACACATTTTACCGTACAGAGTTGTATTACTTCGGAGAGGATGAAGTAAGCAGCGAGCATGCAAACAGGATGTAAAGACACCGGATTCAACTTCAAACTATGAAATATGTAATTTCGCGAACAACCCCTCTTCAGCAACAAACCCCTCTTCAGCACTAAAATTAAAGCAAAGCGTAAATTTCTGTGAAAATTCGATCGTACGACAGGATTATTCCCCCATTGGCCAGCTTCAATAAGCATCGGATTCGAAACATGCCTACTTTTCAGTCTTTCGTCTTCTTTTCTCGCGCGAGAATGTATCAATTAGCAACACATTGCGACAACCAAACCATCAGCTTTTCTCAGCTCAGTTCATTTTAATTTAAAAATGTAATGCTTCCCTCTCAACGCCGGCCAAAATAGCGATTGTTGTGTTGAAATGGTTTACCTGGAAACAATTTCAGTGGGCATTGCGAAAAAAGCACGATGCTTTTCACTATCTGACTTCATTCGTCGAAGCATGCTATGTTTCAGAGAGCGTGTCTGTATGCAAGCAACGCATCGCTGCAATTCGCCTTCGAAGGCAATATCATGTATGTCGAGAATGTGGTCCAACAACTTTGTTTCGCCTCAATTCTATTATTACCAGTGAGAGTTCATCGTCAATCCGCGCTTCCACTCGAACTGTTCACTTTGAGCAGCGTTTGTAAAACCAAATCCTTCTTCAATTAGCTGATTTATTGAGTTTAGAAATAATGTGTTCCATCTCTAATTAAAAATGAATCGACGAGTTCGCTTGCGTTGCTGGCGTCGCATTAGTGCGAAGAAAATCCGCAAAGGGCCAAGGTAGCAGTTTTCTTGATCTAACAACTAGCTGAGCGGATGGGCGAGTGGGGAAAGTTATACTGCAGTGTCCTTTGAGCAGAAAAAAAGTCTCTGGCTCGATCATCGCTTGCAGGTCTGCTGGCTCGTGAAGGCCTCGCTTCGCTCGGCCTTCACTCGCCAGACGCGGCCCTTCGGGCCGCGTGCCGGCC
>JAQIXL010001388.1:0-18460 GCA_034700245.1 Poikilolaimus oxycercus
CAATTTGCTGAACAAAAATTGCAACTTTTCGGACCTCCCGGAAAAAAGCCTAGAACAAAATTTGCAACAGACGGTCAATTTCACCTGAAACGCACGACCCTCCGCAAAAATCCTTGTTGCGGTGCCCTTTATACCTGCTGCATAAGTTGTGGATTTTGAGCGACAGTTTGCTGAAGAAGGTTCATAGTCTGCGGATCCATCATTTGAGCCATCATTTGGGGATCAGACATCATCTGCTGCATGAGACTGTCGAGTCCGCCACCAGCCATGAGCTCTGCAACAAAGTTTGAATCACTAGTCCGATACGACAAGCAATGTGGCGCAGTGGTTTAAGACCTAAAGTTTGAAAAACATTGGCACGGGTTCGAACCCTCATACGCACAGAAAATTCAGGTTCTTGATCCCAATGATCTCGACACTTGGTAGCGTGTGCAAAATGGATTTCCTCGCGTGAGCTCTGTGGACGGTTTCTCTGAAGTCTACAGTGACGCTTGGAGTACACTTTTACAGGACGCGATGCCCCAATGGACTGCCAGTGACACGATTCGTCAGTCGAGGAAGTGGAACGTAATAGCGGCAGGGCTCTTTACACTAAAAAGCGGCACAGAAGCATCGTCGAAGCCCGTAAATCATAGCGAGCCCCGGCACCTTTCAAGTCGCGAAGCCGATGGGCAACTGTCGACACACTTGCAACGGGAGAGCCGGCAAACATTCAGGCGATTTGTCATCTCGGGAATATAAGCGCGATGCCCCAACAATTCTGGCGCACTCTAGGGATCTTCCAAGATTTTTTTCGCTTTTCTCATCAGTTGAGATGTATACAACGCCAACTTACGACCAATAGGTGATGGAGCTGTGCCACCAGCGTTAGCCCGGCTTTGATTCTCTGTGGGCTGAGTGTTGGTCGTGGAACCTCCGCCCCAAGGATCTTGAAGAGGTTCCGCATTCTCCTGACCAGCTCTCTGACTTCGTGAGGCCGCTAAACAATTTTTTTAAAGAAGTGAATTGTGATTTACCCTGTCCGTCGTTTCTGACTAAACTAGCAAACGGATTGCTTCCAAACGTGTTAGTAGCGCTATTTAGCAATGGCTCTTGAACATCTTGGTAAAGACGCTGAAGTGCTGCTTCACCACCGGGAATCGCCTACGAAATCGTAACACAAAAGAGGTCACTTCACCTGAAGATTCCGAAGAGCCAAGTCATGGTTGCGCATCATCTCTTGGAACATATTTGGATTCCTCACCATCTCGAGTGTCTGACGCATCATCTCCGGGTCGTTGAGAATGTGTCCAAGTTCAGGATTTTGCTAAATTAAAGGAAAAGTAACAAATGCTTTGATAGGGCAACCTCAATCAATTGCTGAATCTGTGGATTTTCCGACAACATGGCCCGAAAAATTTGTGGATTGCTGAGCAGACTTTGCATGAGAGGACTATCCATCATCTTAACATTAACTGTTTTCTTTTAGGAAACTCTTCTAACCTGTCGCATAGCATCAGGATTGTTGAGCATTTGCTGTGTCATAGAAGCGTGATCCAGGCCACCCAAACGGGAACCGAAGAGATTTCCAAATGGGGAAGCCGTGGCGTTTGGCGTCGCCGATGGATTAGTAGCTGCTGGCTAAAACGTGAATTGTAAACCTAATGAATAAAATAAGTAATACCCGCGGAGCAGTAGGAGTTGCAGTAGAACCTGCTGTGGCAGAACTAGCACCGGCACCAGACTGCGGCTTCGGAGCGCGAATAACGAGATGAACTGCCATTCCATCACCAATAGCTAAACACGTAAACTGAATGTGGGCACGCACAGTGGGCGTCAAGCTTCTCGTGATCCTTCAAAATCTTGCCAGAGAATATAAGGCAGAGGTGTTCCACCGCAGTGTTCACTTTCTCAGAAAGAACCCGTTTTAACTGAAAAGAAGAGTAACTTTGAGTGCTAAAGTGGTAAACCTCAGCAACTGTGGCGTTTTTCTTCACTTCAATATCATACACTTGAGAAGTCGTTTTGATTTTCAACGACACCTTCGGGACATTCTCGTCATCACTTTCGACATCCGTCATTGTCTGCAACAAAACATTCCTCTCCATACTCAAGTAAAAAATCAACGGTGAAAATCGGGAACAGAACACACACGAAATGACCGTGTGGGCTATCGAAAGCAACGTCGAACAGTTCGTTATAGCTATAGATACAGGAATTAAACAAGATAAAAACCGTGTCAATCGATCTCATGGCAACTTGAAGATGACGATTTAGACCAAGATACGGTAGAACCCTGGCATTTCAGGCAAGCCGTTGTGTGGACAAGTCAAGAAACTACATGGGCTGGAGACGAAGAATTCAGTTGTTTTTCCTAAGTTTTACAACGCAACACTAAAGACTAAATCGAAAAGGTTGTGCTGAACTCATTAGTTCTAACGCCTTAGAGGTTATTGCAAAAGTCTTAGCCGCAAAATAGATGTGCTAAATCTAAAAGAAACATTTCCTCTTTTTCTCAATGCCAATATTGAAACACACGCGCGTTTTTGTTTTAGAATTTGGCGTGAAAATTTCGATTAGATCACAAATTTGACCTAGCGAGAGATTGCGTAAATGTGTGGAAAGAATCACCACACAGTTCATTGCCTGTATCGTAGCGTCGACAGCGCGTGTTATGATGATTAGAAGAAGTGTTAGTAGCGCTCGTTTGCTACCCATGTTAATGATCTGTCAAGCTTCGCAATGTTTTCAAGCCGCGTCTCCGCTCTGTTTGTATCACAAAGACTGCAATGTTCGTCCTTTGGTTTTAGCGCGTGTATTTTACTCGAACCTTATTCTTGCAGTTCCAAAAATAACTCAATTTTTCTTACCAATCCCGACTCTTCGCTTGATTTTTCATTGGCTCTGACGATCGCCGCGGCCCCAACTTTGATATTTGAACGGCTCTTCAAAATGGCCATTCTGAAAGGCTGATCGCTGTGTGGGCGGGGCTTGTGGCGTCCAATCAGCGAGCGCCAACGGGTTCTCTTGCTGAGGTGGCCCAAGCGCGTGTATTTCTGCGCAGTAGTCGTCGCGAAAATCCATTTGTGCCGGTTGTTTCCTAAGCATTTTGTTATCACAATAACTCGCTTGTCTTAAAAACATTCACCATTGCTTGCAATCATGAGCCTTTGCAAATCGTTTCTTCAGCGGATTATATCGGATTTTCTTCGTTCAAAACCGCTTTATTTGCGTGCGTGAGTAAAGCCCTGGATGATGGATAACTTGAATGAATCTCGTCTTTCAGGTAGTAGCCAGGAAATGAGGACAGTCACTTTCCTTCTCTTGGTCGTGGCCATAGCCTCGGCTTCGGATGTGCTCGAGTTCACGGACGACGACTTCAAGGATTCTGTGGCAGAGCATGACGTTATCCTCATCGAGTTCTTTGCCCCCTGGTAAGTTCTATACGAACTTTTGTCTAACATTATTTATACCTTTTTTCACATCATGAGTTTGAATCAATTTCCCAGAGAGCATAGAGAAATGGAGTAGGCAGGTCGACCGACCCTTTCACCCTAGGAAAAGTCACGTCCTGCGTAGCTAAGAAAATTTATATAAAGTTTCGCTTTAGGTGTGGCCACTGCAAGAAACTCGCACCAGAATATGAGAAGGCTGCCACAAAGCTGAAGTCCAATGATCCCCCAGTTCCTCTCGCGAAGGTTTGGAGAACGGCGACTTTTGCAAGTTGCAGGTGGATTGCACTGTGCACAAGAAGACTTGTGATGCGCATGGTGTCTCCGGCTTCCCAACTCTGAAAATCTTCCGCAATGGCCAGCTAGCACAAGACTATGACGGTCCTCGTGATGGTGACGGCATCGTGAAGTACATGCGTGGTCAGGCTGGACCTTCTGCCAAGGAGATCAAGAGTGTGGAGGAGTATGAGAAGTTCATCGACAACGACGACAACTCTGTCATTGGTTTGTTAGTTTTGCTACATATACGTGTTTTACAGGTTTCTTCGAGGAAGAGAGCAAGTTGAAGGACTCGTTCTTTAAAGTCGCCGACACTGAGAGGGACCGATTCCGTTTTGCTTACACTTCCGACAAGGGTGTTCTCAAGAAGACGGGATTCACTGAGTGAGCAAAGCGTGTTCTGATTAGACAACTTCGTTTAGCGATATTGTGGTTTATGTTCCGAAGAAGCTCCACAACAAGTTCGACCCTGACGAGTTCAAGTACGACGGAAACTATGACACCGACAAGATCAAGCACTTCCTTATTTACGAAACGTAAGCTTTTTAATAAGAAAAGTACCGTAAGTTTCCGAGAAAAAAAAAGAATTACTTTCTTTGTTTTACTTCGTAGTAAAATAACATGGGAGAGAACACTATCACGTTTTCCTCTTTCTGTGAGTATTCGGCAACTATTTGGCAAGTGAGAAACGGTGTCATATTCTCTATCTAGATACCCTATTCTAAAGCATTCATTTTAAATATCTTGATTCCAAAGATCAAAGAACGAACACCTACAATGATAAGTCCACAACAACAACACATTTGCTTTCAGGACTGGACTCGCCGGTCTGCGTACTCAAGGAAATCTATTCCAGTACTCTGAGAGGCCGCTTGTTGTCGTTTACTACAACGTCGATTATCACCGCGACCCCAAGGGTATGGGGACATATTGTTGTCTTTACTTCGTGTCCTTTAGGCTCGAACTATTGGAGAAACCGTGTTCTCAAAGTTGCGGAGCAGTACAAGAGGAAGGTGCACTTCGCTGTGTCTAACAAGGAAGAATTCGCTCAAGAGATTGAGCAGTTCGGTCTCTCGGATCGCAAGGACAGCGACAAACCTCTTGTTGCTGCACACAGCGATGACGGGCGCTTCCCATTGCACAAGGAGTTCAGGTAACATTTTCCCTACAAAGTATTCTCTTTTGATATGACAAGTATGGGTTGTCAATAGCTAGCGGGTATAATTGATATTTAATAAGTTGAGAAGACGTAGAGACAATTTCTTTTACTTAAGTGAACAACATTATGGGGCATTTTCGCCAACATTAACTTCGCGTTGCGAAGTGAAGTTTGTCTTGCAGATAGTTTCAGTGTTCTTTAGTAGTACTTGAAACCTTTAGCATTTGCAACTTTGCCGTTTTGATTTTAAGTGGCATGATTTCTAGACGAGATTCTGCGTTTTTTTTTTAGTTTTAGTCCATTTAATGAAGATCGTAACGCGATCGAGGAAGCTCGACATCTTGGAACATGATTCCAATAGTGGTTCCACGCAAAGCTTTGATGCTTTAAAGAAAGACTTTTGTCTGCAAGCAAAACTTTCCTCAGTCGAAGATTTCCGCAATACTCGTAGTAGACAGTTCGTATGCATGGTTGCTTCACTGTCGTTTAACACTTTGAATGAGTCACGAAGTCCCTCTGACCAGTACCAAGTTTCTTTATAGTTTCATCAATTCTGTGAACATAGTTTTGCAATAATTTGACTTTTGGGTGGGTTAGCATGCGGTAAGACTTTCAATCACATTTAAGTGGTGAACAGAAATGAACGATCCGGAGAGTAAAAGGTCCGTTTTTTTTTCTCAATCACTGGGAAACCGGATGTCAATAATACTACGATAAGCCCCTTCCGTGAATTTCTTCTTCCTTCCCAGCAAATGACAATTTGTCAGTGCGACTGATGCATTCGTTCAGAGACGCAATCTTGGGTTTTTTACCCATGAAGTCTCTTTCGAAGCAAACAATTGTCATTTGCTCTAAAGGGAGAAAAAAGTCACGAAAGAGGTTCTGTCGAAGCATTGGTCACAATCCAGTTGCCTTTTTTGGGATTTTTCGGCAGAAATAACCATTGAAGATGGTAATCGAACGGACAAAATGCTTCAAGCTCGCTCGAAAAATGTTATCTCCCTTGCGACTTTTTCTGATGAGCAATGCGCGATCTATCTAAGTAACATATCAATGGAAAATTAGCGGGAGAGCATATTTAGGCAACCCAATTCAATCACTAAATGGCTTGTTTTAGCATTGAGAACCTGAAGCAGTTTGTGGAAGATCTTTTGGCTGACAAGCTTGAGCCGCACATCAAGAGTGAACCGGAACCCGAAGAGCAAGGAGATCTCAAGGTATCAAGTTCCTTACCTTGTCATCCTGCTTCTTTTAGGTTGCCACTGGTCGCAACTTCAAGAGCCTTGTGCTTGACGCAGACAAGGATGCTCTCATTGAGTTCTACGCTCCCTGGTGCGGACATTGCAAGCAACTCGCTCCAAAGTATGAGGAACTCGCAACGAATGTTCGCTTTTCTTCCCATTTATGAGTACAAAAATTTAGCTCAAAGACGAAGATGTGCTCATCGTGAAGATGGACGCTACTGCCAATGATGCGCCTCCGAACTTCGAAGTCCGCGGATTCCCGACCTTGTACTGGCTTCCGAAGAATGCGAAGACTGCTCCGATTCCTTACAACTCGGGTCGTGAGGTGGACGACTTCGTCAAGTTCATCGCCAAGCATTCCACTGATGGTCTCAAGGGCTACGATAGGAGCGGCAAGAAGATCAAGCAAAAGAAGAAGAGCGAACTCTAAGCATGGTCTTTCTCTTCCTCCTTCGTTAGCCTTAGCTGAAATTTATTTATTTCATCAATGGGTTCTTTTCTTTTTCTTCCCTAAGGCAGTACGGTTTTCCAAAGATGTGCGTCTGAGGCTGCGGTCTGTGATCTTGCTTTCGTTGACTGATCCAGTTCGTGTTCAGGTGAAGTCTCTCGATTGCTTTTGTTACCGAATTGTTCTAGTTGTGAGGCTTGCTAGTGGGGGATAAGCCGTGCCTTTCCATCTGGCTGCTCCATCCGTCTTCCTCTCAACTATTTCACTCGTTACGTTTGTTTTCCATGTTTCAATAAAGTTTCTTCGTTCATCTTTGCCTCACAGCTAGCACTGCATTCACCGTACTCGTCGGGAAGTCTAGAACGTCGGAAAATCGCTCTGTTTGAATTTCCCGCCGTAGTCTTGTGGCGCAGATTCGACGACCGCCGAACGCGGATCGCGATGCGGTGCGATCAGGTAGTTGTGTTGGATGAGCGAATCCTTTCAAAGTTGATTTACTCACATCTCATCTGCTTTATGTCCTTTATTCACTAATAGAAGTGAGTGAAATGCTCTTCGCAGTGAAAAGAGACTCGAAGAGCGCGCAACTATTGCTTCTTCTTAGCAAAAGAGGCATACGTGTCTTTTGTTTCATTTCATTTCTTTGCCAGCTTCTCAACTTTTCAACTCTTCTTTATTTCTATTCCGATTTATCTTGATTCATGAGAAGATAGAGCGCATCTTCATGGAAGATGCTTCAAACCATTTTAGGCCAGCTCTTGTACTCGCAATCGATGCAAGCAAGCATCACTTGTTCCAAGAGTTTTGTCATTTTAATCTTTTTACAAGCAAGAGAGATTCCATTTTTATTGAATATAGAATTGCAAGAAGCGCAAGAATGGCCCCGTCAGCGTCGTGGTGAAAAACTCGCCTTGAATACTTGGTTGAAGGCTTCAAACATCCAATTCCTTGCGCCTTCACTTTGTCGTCGAGAATTGGCGCGAAATTTTATTTTAAAAGAGTAAAATTGTGGAATGGACAGGTTGAGTGTGCCAGAAAGGACGCGGTGAATGTATGACGAGGAAGAGACGTCTTCTTCTTCTGGAGGAGCCTCCTCGGCTGAAGAAGACGGCGAAGAGACAAAGACCTCCACTCTTCCCGAGAATCCACCTCTAGAAGACGGACAAAGTCACGTCGATCATGATGACGACTCAGAGTACGAGAACTCTGAGGGTAAGCACTTGAAGAAGGAATACCGACAACCAACAACATTTGAAGGTGCGGATGCAAGAGATGAAGAAGCCTCGATGGAATCCTCTTCGAATGAATCTTCCAGCTCCACAAGTGCTGCTGAAAAAGCATCCAAAAGACGTGCCACGTCAAGACGTCTCGGGGATGAAAACCTTCAGGTACTCGAGACGTTCAACTATTTCCTCTTCTCTTTAGCTCCTGGAAAGCGAGAATTATCTTCGACGATCGAATAGACAGCGACCGTCTGCTCCGACGTCCTCTAATAGCAGAAATGAGAGGAGACGGAAAGCTCGGATCTCCTCGTCAGGGGACGAAGACGATGAGCAGCCATCCGAGGACGACGACTGGGACGAGAAGCTCGCCTCTAAGCGCAAGAAGGCAGCTCAACAAAGTCGGCCTCCGAAGAAAAAAGCTCGAAACTCGAGGAATTCTCGAAGAGAAGGAGAGAGCAGTCGCATCGACTACAGGGACTTGAGTAGCGATGAAGACGTGAGCTTGTGGAAAAGAAGAAACGTTCTTCTCAGGTGGACGAGGAGGACGTTCTTGAATGGGAAGACGAGGCGAAGGAAGAGAAACCCGTCAGCACTGTAGCTGTAGAAACTATTGAGAAGGTTCGTGATGCCCGGAAGGTCTTCAGGTTTAGATAATGAAGTGGAGGATTGGACAAGTCGGCCAAACGGGCTCCGACACCACGTGCTACAACGCCAAGAAGATGAGCACAACACCCGTGGTTCGTCACTTTCCTTCTTGAGAAGAAGAAGACTCAGAGCACGGAGAGAGAACGACAGTTCCTCATCAAATGGGTGGGATGGTCTCATCTACACAACACCTGGGAGAGTGAAGCGAGTCTCACTGCGATGGCTGCGAAGGGAACCAAGAAGTTGGAGAACTTCGTGAGAAGACTCAGAGAGCACGAGGATTGGTATCCATTCTTTGGAAGACTTGATTCTTCTCAGGCGAAAGACAGCGGACAAGGAATTCATCGAGGCTTTCGATTGTGAACAGGAGATGGCCGAAGAACTCTTCGAGGAATACAAAAAGGTGAGGGGACAGCAAGAAAGAAGGAAGAGTGCAGGTGGAGCGAGTAGTTGCCCATCAAGTGTCTCGAGGAGGCGACAGCACCGTGGAATACTATGTCAAGTGGTGTGGACTTCCTTATGCGGATTGCACGTGGGAGGACGGAGCTCTGATTGCTTCTTCTGCTCAAGATCTCATCGACGATTATCATCGACGCGCCAAGAGTGAAAACATTCCTTCCAAGAGTTTACAGGTCTCCAATTCTCCTCAATGAAGGCTTTCTAGACTTTACGAAAGAGACCGAAGTTCGAGAAACTGGACGAGATGCCGACTTTTCTGTCTGCAAATAGTGATCAAGAGCTGCGAGATTATCAATTGGAAGGACTAAACTGGATCTTGCATGCTTGGTGCAAGGGCAACTCTTGCATTCTCGCCGACGAGATGGGTCTCGGCAAGACGATTCAAAGCATCGCCTTCCTGTCGACTCTCTTCCACAAGTATTCCCTCTTCGGCCCCTTCCTCGTCGTGGTGCCCCTCTCGACGATGGCTGCTTGGCAGAAGGAGTTCCTCCAATGGGGACCCGACATCAATCTCATCACTTATGTCGGCGATGTGAGCAGTCGAGAACAGGTGCGTCTTCCTTCCTTCGAGAGAGAAGAAGTTGCAGATTCGTCAATTCGAATGGTTCATCGCGGGCACGAAGAAGATCAAGGCGAATGCCGTCTTGACGACTTACGAGATCCTCTTGAAGGACAAGTCCTTCCTCGGAGCTGTGGACTGGGCGTGTCTCACAGTGGACGAGGCGCATCGCCTCAAGAACGAGGACTCGCTCCTCTACAAATGTCTCATGAACTTCACCACGGACCATCGTCTTCTCGTCACGGGGACGCCTCTTCAGAATTCCTTGAAGGAACTCTGGGCCTTGCTACACTTCATCATGCCTCAGGAGTCGGTCTTCCTTCTCTTCTCTCAGCTCTTGTAGATTTTCTGCTTGGGAAGAGTTCGAAGAAGAGCACAGGGACATCGATCACCGGGGAATCTCCTCCTTGCACAAGAAGCTCGAACCTTATTTGTTGAGAAGAGTGAAGAAGGACGTGGAGAAGAGTCTTCCTGCCAAGGTCGAGTCTATTCTTCTTCTCTTCATTCATTTGTTTAGGTGGAACAAATTCTCCGAGTGGATATGACAGCCCAACAGAAGCAATATTATAAGTGGATTCTCACGAAGAACTACAAAGAACTGAGCAAAGGAGTGAAAGTGAGTTGAGAGACAGACTTATCCTTCTTCTTCCCTTTCAGGGTTCCATCTCGGGATTCGTGAATTTGGTGATGGAACTGAAGAAGTGCTGCAATCATGCTTCCCTTGTCAGAGCTGAAGACAATCCAGAACACGATGCTCAAGGAAGACTTCAGGTCTCTTTCTTCATTCCTCTCACAACTCTTCTCAGCAATTACTCAAAAGCTCCGGAAAGCTGATTCTTCTCGACAAACTCTTGTGTCGTCTGAAGGAGACGGGTCATCGAGTGCTCATCTTCTCTCAGATGGTCATGATGCTCGACATTCTCGAGATGTACCTCCAACTACGACGATTCCAGTCTCAAGTACTCTCCATAACAAAGAAAGAATCTTCTCTTTGCAGCGTCTCGATGGATCCATGCGTTCAGACCTGAGGAAGCAGGCCCTCGATCATTTCAATGCTGAAGGATCCGCGGACTTCGTCTTTCTTCTCAGTACTCGGTTAGACTTCTCTCAATGAAGGAATTCTTCAGAGCGGGTGGACTTGGCATCAACTTGGCGACGGCGGACACGGTCATCATCTTCGACTCGGACTGGAATCCCCAGAATGACCTGCAAGCCATGAGCAGAGCACATCGAATAGGACAGACTCGCCAAGTATCTCTACTAACAACAATAGAGTCCTCTCTTTGCAGGTGAACATCTATCGACTAGTGACGAAGGCGTCGGTGGAGGAAGAAATCGTCGAGAGGGCGAAGCGAAAGCTCGTCCTCGACCATCTCGTCATTCAAAGGATGGACACCACTGGAAGAACCGTCTTGTCCAAGTCGACGGTACAAATCTCTTCAAGACTCCAATGAAGACCTTTAGGTGACGGGCACTTCGATCCCCTTTGACAAGCACGAGCTCAACGACATTCTCAAGTTCGGTGCGGCTGATTTATTCAAAGAGAAGGAGGGAGAGGAACAGGAACCCGAAGTCGACATCGACACCATTTTGATGGGAGCCGAGACTCGAGAGTGCGAAGGCCAGGTTCCTGCTCCTTCTTTGTTCTCATGAAAACTCTTCTAGGAGAACGGAAGTGAACTTCTCAACGCCTTCAAGTATGCGAACTTCGCTATCGACGAGGAGAAAGACGTGGCCATGGCTGGAGCAGCGAGGAGAACGGAACAACGAGAACCCGAGCAGAGAGAATGGGACGAGATCATCCCCGAAGAGGAAATCCGCAAGATCAAAGAGGTCTCCCCTCTCTTTCTTTCTTCATTCTTTGAGGAAGAAGAAAGGAAAGCGCAAGAAGAACTCTTTCTGGGTCCTCGACAAAGAGTCAAGGTGCAAGAGACAGGCAAACAATCGGAAGAGAGCAAGAATGAAGACGAAGAAGATGAAGACGACGACGGAGAGGGAGAGGAGTCGAAGAGAGGGAGGAAGAAGAAACTCGGAGACTTCACTCTCGCTGAAGTGCGTCGCTTCATTCGAAGTCTCAGGAAGTTCGCCCATCCACAGGACAGGTTCGGTCTTTGGAGGTCTCTCACTCTTGTAGATTGGAAGCCATCGCGGCAGATGCTGAGCTGGAAGACCACAGTTCGAAGGAGCTCTCCAAGCTGGCTGACGAGGTCATCACGGGCTGTCTAGCTGCAGTCACGGACTACGAGAAGGAAGAGAAGAAGAACGAGGAGGGCAAGAAAGACCGCGGTCCATCATTCAAGTGAGTTCTCATGCATTGAATGAGAGATGGATGCTGCAGGATTGGAGGCATCGAAGTCATCGTTCGTCCCATTCTTCGCCAGCACGCAGATCTCGAAGCTCTTCACCAAGAACTCAAAGACGTCAAGAATCTCTCGGACTGGAAGCCTTCTGTCGTGCCTCGTCTCCAGAAGGGGTGGAGTGTGCCTTGGACTGCCGCCGACGACGCCGCCCTTCTCAGGGGTGTCTACCAATATGGACTGGGCAGTTGGGAGGCCATCAAAATGGATCCCGCACTTGGACTCGCTGAGAAGATCTTCCTCAAGGACAAAGTGAAGAAGCCGCAGCCGAAGCATCTCGCCCAGAGGACGGACTATCTCCTCAAACTCCTCTCGAAGACGTCCACCAACAGGAAACTACCGAAGTCCTCGAAGTTGAAGCGTCGATCAGAAGAAGAGAAGAATATTCCCAAAGAGTCTCCCAAGGTGAGTCAAATGACTAGTTTTCTGACAAAGAGGAAGTTTCAGTTGTCGCGTTCTCCGAAGAAGGCGAACCACGTCTTGCCTCCTCCGCCGACGTCTCCTCCCTTCGATGTGACGGAGCTGAAGATCGAGATGAAATACAGCGACGACTTGGAAGCCGGCGAGAATGGACAAAGCGCCAAGTTCAAGGTCTCCTCTCTTCTTCTTCTCACACTCTTTCTTCTTTGAGGAATGTGTGAACTTGATGAGACCCGCCCAGAAAGACATCAAGAAGCTCTCCGCCGTCGAAGACGACCTCAAATCGCGCGAGAAGTATCTCGGTCGTTTGGGTGATCACATTCTTGCCACGATTGAGGACATCCTCAAGAGGTTGCCGAAGACTTTGTACTTACCGTAGTCCGTGTGCAGGAATCCGAAGGTAAAGATGAATCGATGGAACAGCTATCTCTGGATCTTCCTTTCTCGCTTCGTCTCCATTGAAGCAGAAGAACTCTGGAACAACTACAAGGCCATGCTTCAGATGGTGAGTTCTTGTTCTTGTGAAGCAACGGACTTAGGGACGCCATCGAAAGCATCACAGTCGAGAACATAACAAATACAAGGAGACGGACAAGGAGAGACATCGAGATCGGGAAAGGGAAAGAGATCGTCATTCTCATCGAGACAAGGACCGAGGTCGAGAGTCTCAGAAGAAAGACGGCCATCGAGATCGCCACCTCCACGAGCATCGCCCTTCCTCCTCTCGAGACGATCGTCGAGAAGAGCATCGTCGAGAGGAGCGACGGGAATCCCGTTGGAAGTCCTCGATCCCGGCCCCGACGAGAGACTGGCGCGAGTCCGCAAGACGCTCCTCGCCGCCGGCGCCGCGAATCGGCCCGCTGCCCCCTCTGCCGATGCCGCCTTCGCGGCCTCCGGGGGCGACGCTGCTGCCGCCGCCTCCCCCAATGCCTTCCTTCTTCACGGGTCCATTGGGGCTGCCGATGCCGCCTCCCCTGCCCCCCCCTCCTCTCCTCCCCGTGCCCGCCTTCCCCTCCCCAGCTGCCCAGCAGAGGCACTAGCCCCTCCCTGCTCTCCTTGTCCATTGTCGGGTCTCCCCTCGGGTCTTTCAGCGAGTTTTCTTTTCTTTCAAACCGCGGTTGTAGTTGAATCGAGAAGAGTAAAGAATTTATGCGTCCTCTCCACTTGCCTCGCCTTCAGGAGAAGCCATCACTCGCCCTTTCCTCGTCGACGCCGTCGTTTTCGCTTTTGAATGCGAAAATCGATGCTTTTGAAGAAGAAGAAGAAGATATAATTTGTGGTGGCTCGAGGAGTAATTTGACATGGGCGGCGTGCTGCGAACGCTGCTCCTTCTCCTCTCCTTCTTCCTTCTCGGCCACTCCCTCAAAATCGGTGAGTGAAGGGAGAGAGGAGGACGCGGCAGGCGCCATCCTCCGCGAGCACGAAGATGCGCATCTCGTCGCGGCCCTTCAATTCGCCGTCGATTGGGTCAACGAGCACATGCAATGGACGAGGTCTCTCCCAGAGGCAGAAGAGACTCTTCAGAGTGCATTACACGGTCCATTATATCAAGGACGGAGATCACTACGACGCCGTCAAGAAAGCGTGTGCCATGGCCGAGAGGGACTCCATCCTCGCCCTCCTCGGCTCCTCCGACCATCTCCTCAACGCTCAACTCGAGCGTCTCTTGACCAACCTCGACATTCCACTCTTGGCAATTGCCGACGATTTCCGACTTGTGGAAGCCATCGAGGGAATGAAGGTGCTTTGGGATTCAGCCTGCAGCTCGTTCAGGTCGACTTCTTCCCGCGCGCACAACTCAGCGAGGCAATTGCGGATCTCTTCCGGCACTGGCGATGGAACAGAATCACCATCGTTTATGCCGAGGACGCCCGTGAGTGGAGAAGGAGGAGGGAGAGGAGAATAGGCATCCAGAGACTGGCGCCCTTCCTCGAGAACGACAACTTCGCCTCGATTCGATTCACTTTGGTCAAGATCAACGACGACGACTATTTGAGGGCGGCGAGACAAGTGAAGGAGTTGGAGGAGTGCCGCTATGTGCAGAAGAAAGATTGCACCGAGGTTCGTCCACTCTTTGAAAGACTTTCTTCTCTCAGTTCAATAGACTCTTACTCGACTTGGACCCCGCCACGACCCACAAGTTCCTTCTGGCAGCTCTACAAATGGGTCTTGTGGAGTTGAAGCATTGGTTCCTTCTCACCAATATGGTCAGCTTCCTCTAAGAGGAAGAAGAGTTCTTCAGGAATTGGACTCGATGTTCAAGGCGGGTCACATGGAGCTCTTCCGCTTCAACCACGCCCGCTTCGTGTCTCCTTACCCCGTGGATCCTCTCTTCCTCGCCACTCACGCGCACCACTTCAACTTCACTCTCTTCCAAGACTACATCAGACAGAAGTGGGTGGAGAAGAACGGCAGCCGAGATCGAAACCTCAAACTCGTCGAGGCGGCACTTGCCTTCGACGCCGTCCTCGCCTTCGCCGATGCAGCCAGATCGTTGCCCGCTCAGAAGAAGTGCGTCTTCTTTGAGAAAGAGTGAGACTCTCTAGAGAGACGAGAGAAGGCGGAGCTGCCTGTCGAGCCCCTACTCGCCAGGCTCGACGGCATCCTCTCGGACGTCCTCTCCTTCAAAGAATTCGTTCAGGCAAACTCCGAGGTCTGACGGGGGATTTGAGTCGCCTCGAGGGAGCGCATCGGGCGACAAACTTTTCAATGAGAATCCATCTCCTTGGCTACAACGGCAATATGGATGATGTGAGAGACGGGGAAGAGGGAAGAAGGAGCAGATCGGCTTCTGGGAGCCGGCGACGGACGTGAACGTGAACATGTCGCGGGACTCGAGGGCGCAACTTCAACGAAATGTCCAGGTCTCGGACGAGTTGAAGCCTCATTTTCGTGTCACGACAATTATGGTAAGAGTTCTCTCCTCTCCGAGTTGAGTGTTCAGGAGCGTCCCTATGTAATGTTGAAGAAGAACCATTATCTGGAGGTAGATGAGAACTCCAAGTTCGAGGGATTCTGCATCGATCTCCTAGCTGAGTTGTCACGAGATCTTGGTAAGTCTTGAGAAAGAAGGAAGGAGTTCTTTCAGGCTTCACCTACACCATTCATCTGGTCAAAGACCGAAAGTACGGTAATCGAATGAAGAACGGGTCATGGGATGGCCTCGTCGGCGAGATCCTTCGAGGAGTGAGTCCTTTCAGTGAAGGCGAACACTTCCAACAAGCAAACGACTTGTGTCCTTTCTAGCAGACTAAGAAAGCGAGAGATTGTTTCCAGGAGGCGGAGATGGCCGTCGCGCCGTTGACAGTGAATTTCCGCCGCGCGGAGGTGGTCGACTTCACGAAGCCCTTCCTCTCCCTCGGCATCTCCATTCTGTTCAAGATCCCGGCGGATCACCAACCCGATCTCTTCAGCTTCCTCAATCCCCTTTCTTGGCAAATCTGGCTCGCCATTCTGGCTGCAATCTGCTGTGTCACCCTCGGCATGTTCGTCGTCGCCCGCATCACCCCCTACGAGTGGAACCTCAACTTCTCCTGCTGCACCGCCCACCAACCTCATCCAGCTGCCTCACTCACTCCACGAGAGGCTCCCGTCCAACTCTCGAACAACTACTCCTTCTGGAACACTCTCTGGTCCGTCCTTCACCTTCCCTCTTTCCACTTCCAGGTATGTCACTTCGACGATGCTCAAGGGCGGCTGCGACTTCGGTCCCAGAGCAGTCTCGACGCGTCTTCTCGGCGGCACATGGTGGATCTTCTGGTTGGAGTCTCGTTCTTTCCATTTCCTTCCACTTCAGTCTCGTCATCATCTCAGCTTACACAGCGAACTTGGCAGCCGTCTTGACCGTCTCTCGTCCCTATATTCCCATTCGAAATCTGGACGATCTCGCGAATCAATCGACCATCTCTTATGGCACCATCCAAGGCGGCTCCACGATGCAGTTCTTCCAGGTCTCCGCCTTCAACCCTCAAATACACAACTCTTTTTTGTGGACTTTCCATAAGAATAACTTGTAATGAAAGGGACTTGCAGGAGTCGAAGATAGGAAGTCACATGAAGATGTGGGAGTACATGAAGGACAGAGAAGTCTTCGTCAAGGACAATGGGGCCGGCGTGGATCGTGTCCTCAAGTGAGAGAAGAGAAAAGAGAAGAAGTGTTTAGAGACAACTACGCCTATCTCATGGAGTCCACTTCCCTGGAATACGAAGTGCAACAAAACTGCAACCTCACTCAGATCGGCGGTGTCCTCGGCTCGAAGGGCTACGGCATCGCTCTGCAGAAGAGTCTCTCCTCTTTCCCCAAGGGAATCTCCTTCAGAGTCTGAATGGACGGACCGCATCTCGCGGCAGATCCTTCTCTACGCGAAACGCGGCATCATCGAGATGAAGAAGACCAAGTGGTGGAGATCCAAGTGAGCTCCTCCTCCTTCTTCTCCACTTCCAGGGGTGCTTCTTGTGCCGGCACGAGTTCCTCGGTGAAGCAGCAACGCTTCTCCCTCTCCATGAACAACGTCGCTGGTCTCTTCCTCATTCTCTGCGCCGGTCTCCTCACCGGGGCCATCGCCGTCATCTTCGAGCTTCTCTTTCGAAGTCGCCAAGTGGCCGCGAAGGAAGAGGCGAGTTAATGATTGAACAATTGAAAGGAGAGATGCTATAGAAGCCGTTGTGGGAGGAGGTGCTCAGCGAGTTGCGATACGCCCTCAACCTCAACAAGGTGATTTCCTTTGGAGAGAAGAGAAGAAGAGAGCAGGTGGAAGACCATCCCTCACGCAAGAAGACCGTCGACGCGCGTTCCAATGGCGGTGCCCCGATGTTGGAGCCGCCTCTTTGTGCCAGCATTTGATCTCTTCGCATCTTCGATCTCTCTCTTCTCTTACAATACAGCTATTTCTACTTGCACAAGAGCTGAGAAGGACAAAGCTCCGAGACTTATGGAGTTTATTGCCCATTTCAGCAGAGATTCAGAGGACAACGAAGACGATCCGTCTCGAGGAGCACGGCGACGACGCAGAACGCGGCGTAGCTCGCGATCATGACCATTCCGAAGACCTTGTTCATGCGCCAGCCAGACAAGAAGATGGCGAACACGAGGAGGACCAGCATGAGGAAGAGGGAAAGCACCGAGCACAGAAGGCCCTTGCTGCAAGAAACCCTCTCTTCTCTGACACAAGAACAACCTTGACACGGAGATGAAGGTGGCAGGGGTGGAGAGGTTCGACGATGAAGAAAAGGAGCCAGGGGATGGGCAGTCCCACACAGACGTCGAAGATATTGCTTCCTATCGACGTCGTGAGAGCTTGGCCCTTCTGCCTTCCTTTAGAATATAAATCTTCAATACTCTTGCGTCCAGAATCGATTTGTGAAGAATTTCGTACTGCGCGTCGATGGTGTCTTCTTCTTTTTCCACATCACAATCACTTCGAGGTTAGTTTCCCCGGTGCATTTAATGTGGTTCGTTTAGCGTGTGTGGCATATGCGGCGGTATTAAACTCAAATTGCGCGCTCGGTCTCACAACGAAAACTGCTGCTCACTAAAAGCTTTTGCGTGTTAGTACTGTCATATATTTGTTTCTGCGCTGTTGTGCGATGCATTTTATGCTGAAGCTGTGCGTTAATCGTGGTGATGCGCCGCCGCGGATGCAGATTGGAAACAAATACACCTTCTAACGTCGTTGTGGTTATCGAATTTCAAATCGCGCTGGAATCCGCAACGAAAACTACCGTATATTTTAGGATTTTGATGCTGATGCAAAAGTGCATTCGTATGCGAAAGTTCGTTGCTGGTATTGTGCGCATTTATTTACAAGTTATTATTATGCTAGAACACTTTCATATTAGCGGAAGTGCGCCGATGTCAATGCATATTGGCACCAATTACACGAAAACCTCCAAAATGCCGGTTGGGCGCTAGAAATTCAAATCGCGCACTGGACCTGGCAGCGAAAACTACCGTATACTTGGGATCTGACAACTAGTATTGTGTTGCTATGCTACTTAGTATGCGAATGCGTTCGTATGATAAGTTGTGTGCTAATCGATTCTTTGTTATGCTAATATGTATGCTGACGCCTTTATTATGCTAATGCGTTCTTATGCTAATTTGTCTAATGCTTGCAGGTTTCTGAGTCGGCTTTCCGCAAGCTCGCCTCTATCTACACAAAGAAGTCGGAGCAGAAGAAGGACTACAGCCTCCCGCTTCCCAAGGCGACGAACGCCGACTTTGCCCGTCTTATTCG
>JAQIXL010001389.1:0-18458 GCA_034700245.1 Poikilolaimus oxycercus
TGACAGACGGGCGTTAGACTGAGAGTTCTTCCCATGAGCGAGCACGATCTGACAGACGGGCGTTAGACTGAGAGTTCCTCACAAGAGCGAACACGATCTGACAGACGGGCGTTAGACTGAGAGTTCCTCACAAGAGCGAACACGATCCGACAGACGGGCGTTAGACTGAGAGTTCTTCCCATGAGCGAGCACGATCTGACAGACGGGCGTTAGACTGAGAGTTCTTCCCATGAGCGAGCACGATCTGACAGACGGGCGTTAGACTGAGAATTCCTTACAAGAGCGAGCACGATCTGACAGACGGGCGTTAGACTGAGAGTTCTTCACAAGAGCGAGCTGTTTTTATTGAGAAACAAACTCGGTGCGCTAGCCGAAGGCTAGTAAGACTTGTAGACGAACGGTCCGACAGCAAAGGCGTAAAGGTAGGTGGACATCTTTGGCGTTGGTGGAAAGGCGACTGCTGACCATCCATTTCTGGAGAGCAAAGGACAGGGCTGACGCAAGATTTACGACCGCACCCAAGATCTGTCGGCGGTCGCTCGGGCATATTGGCCAGGGCGACGAGACCCGTCGGGAAGATCAGAGTCGTGTGGAAAACGGCCTGAAACTTATCGAAGCCAGGATGGAAAGACCTTGTAAGACGGTTCGTCGAGGCAAGGAAAAACGCGACGAGCATCGATGGATTCCATTTGAGTCGCGATCATGTAACTGCAAAAGCACCTAAGCTACCCAGATTGAGAATGAAAAAGACCCGCAAAGAAATGAAAGAAGCGAAACTTACTGAACATTCCCACTCGGATCCGTATAGGAGGTCCTGAATAGACCTGCTTGCTGGTAAGGGTTGATAAGGCCGGTGTACGTGAACTGCACGATGTAACTCCTATGAAACATCTTGCATTCGGATCAAAGAGGCTTACGTTCCGACTGTCGGCGGCGTTTGAGGCGTAATTGTGACAACCTCTGCAGTATTGTTCGTCTGAAATCATTCAAATTAAGCGTTATTCTTGTGACATACCGTAAACGTTGAGTTGAGTGGATTGAGATCGGCATCGAGAAGTTGAATTGAGCTGAAAAGTTCTTTTGAGTCGGAGAATACGAAGACAGCAGTCTTCGTTCATAGCTTACTCAAAAAGAATCATCTGAAACTCACCTGAACGTCAAATAGTAAATGTTGAACTGCAGAGTCTGAGTAGCTGCAATGACTATGAACAGCGCTGTCACTAGACCATCAAACGTAAAATTACGACCTAAAAGGATTCGACGTCATACGAAACAGCAGACAATATTCCGTCTTACTATGAGTGCCCAATAAAACTCACTGCTGTCATAGGTAACTCCAGGAGCAGGAAAGTAGGGCTGAATTCGGATGTAGTAGTCTGAGACGGATAAGACATTCGGGAGCCGAGCTCTGGTCGAGGCTTCTGCTCTGCTCCTGGACTTGAAGGCTCCCTCTTCCTCCCGGTCTGGTGGATCGGGATGCCACTTGACCGGCCATTCTAAAACGTCGGCTACTTGGTGAAACGCTCACTTTCAATGTCCTCCACGGTTATTTCGGCTAGTACACGTCCCAAATGTCCAATTACGAACGTTAGAAGCAGTAAGTTTCTCATGACAGCCATTTGCTGTCAGGGGTCTTTGAACGAATCACGGTGTGGCTCAGAAGGGCAATGAATAAACAAGGATGCAGCCAGGAGCGCCTTCGAAACAACGATCAAGCTCCCTCGATAAGCGACTCTCTGCTGTGGTCATCGGGTGGCTGTAAAGCTGTAAATCTCTCGATGGACCGGGCCGGCGGCTTGCTAATTGATGGGCCGCCAAATTTGGAAAGCGGCGCCGGGAACACAAACCCTAGTCTAGCCAAGGGTGAAGTCGTAAAGTTTTGCAACCGGGTGACCTCTGACTGCTCTATGCACTTCAGCCTGCTGCATGCGCTTGGCTTTCAGCCGTTTTGTCCACAGTTGAAACTTTTGTATGGATTGAGGGAAAGATGTTATGTTTCATCGCTGAAGCTAATCTCGAAGAGATTCACTGCTCGAATTGCAGAAGTCGATCCCAGAGTCGTAAATTTACTCCCTGCGTCAAAGTTACAGCCAACGCTGCCCACTAGAAGCACACTCGGCTCCATTGAACGACCGCATCAGTTTCATCATTCTTCACCCTGTCTAATTTGCCACTGACAAAGTTGGTCATGAACATGGATCTTCAATCATCAGGTCACCCTAGCGTACCCACACTTGCAGGACTTCTATTCTCTGAGCTCAAGGCATTCGTCCCTGAGGTTTGACTCTCGCTACGCAGAACAAGGTTGCTATTTCTCATTGCTAGGGCTTTGTTCAAAGAAGGTTTTCTCACTCAGTGGACTTCGTCGAAGAACAAGTCCATTAGCTGTCCTACGAATCAACGCACCAAAGGCGGATCCAATGCTTTCATCATTACATTCCAAAGAGATGCTCGTCAAAAGAAGAAAGCGCACGAAGAATGTAGACATACAGTAATGAAACAGAGAGACTTCAAATTCTGGAAGAGCCTAAGTATGATCGCAACGTTGGGTTCATTTGAGCGTGAAGCCCAATCTCATGAAACTTCAGACTCGAAACCTACTTCCTCAAAGGAGCAAAGTACGCGCAAGAACCACGAGTTGGAGATCAGGCCACAACCAGCATGACCATCCCTCATGTCGGGAGGAGACGTCTTCATCGATCAACACGGCCTTGCGGTCATTAGTGATAGGGAAGAGGGTCGAATATGCAGCAACAGAGCGCGGCACGGTCTATTAATTCTCCTCTCTTCTCTCTCACTCTCCCATTATCTTTCGACTTCTCTCGCCTTCGCCCCTTATTGCTGGCTGTGCATGCCGGGAGGAGGAAGGCCAGTCGGCGACGAAAGGCCGTCGAAGGCCTTTGCAGCAAAGCGCCATACGATATCCCCACCGCATGTATGGCACGCTAACGGCAATCGGCGGTTGGCATTAAACAAAAGTGTAGAAAGGTATTGACATTTCCACCACGACATTCACAGGCATCTATTTAAAAGCACTAATGTTTTAGATGCTTGAGCATTGCGACATATTTCAAAACCACCTAGAATGCACTACTAGAAGAACGATGTAATTTCCCAATGCAACACCCGCATGAATGTCGTCTCCGGGTGTGTGCTCAATTTAGGGAATCGGTCAGCCGTGTCGCATTCACTGGACATTTTTCGAGAACGTTTCCTTCACTTTTTCTCAATTCTCCTTTACAATCGCCACGGAGTCAGCGTTCTTTCAGTGGGTGTAATGCGCTCACCACGCCTTCTCTTCCTGTAAGAGTCACTCTTGGCTTGTGGACGGGCACTTTTGACCCTTTCAGATTTGTTTCTTCGACCAATTGTATTCACTCATCGTCTTGAGTTGTAGCTAATTGCATTGCTCGACCGTCTAGTAATTCAGTTCAGCGTTTTATTTCCATCATTTCACAGGTGCGTTCATTGAATACGTTTACAAAAGTAGAAATCTTCAAAAGGCAAAGAGAGGGAGGTCCTCTGGGACCACGACATTCAGCGATTGAGCAAGGTTTGGTTAAACATCGGGAAAGAGAGAAGTTTAGGGGTGGTCGGTGTGGGGTCGTGCTGCCCTATTACAGGGAGAGTTATTGATCTGCTTGGAGGACATTGAAACCATTCGCACTTTTCGTTTTAAAACCATTACAGAAAAGTATCCGTTTTTGATGAGAAAAGACACTTGTGGGACCCAAAGAGCTTCGGTCAGTTTTACAACACGAAGAATTGGAAGAGAGACGTCATAGATAAATTTGATAGAAATCGAATGAAGGGGAATAGATCTAGAAAGAACCCCGAAGTAGAGGATTGCTGCAGTCGGAAGGAGCCGGTGAGGGTGAAGCGGAGATGTTGTCGAGCTTCGTTTGCGAGGGGTCCGGCGACTGGAGGACAATCTGTCCGCCGGTGACGCTGAAGTGGCCGGGCACGCTGACTTGCACGGGAACATGGCCGAGCGAGGTTCCTCGGTCCTGAAACCAGGTAATTGAAAGCTGCTAAGTCTTTGGTGATGAAAGAACGTTTTGAGCAAACAGCACGACCTAGCCAGCATTAGGCGATCAATCGTAAAGATGAAGATCACTGCTCGAAACGTACCATGAAAATCTCGATGCCGGCGATCTTTCCCTCATGGTCACGCATCAGAGACGTCTTGAGCGTGAGATGAAGGTTCTCTGAAGCCGATGAGCCCGAGCCGTGGATCATGTCGGCTTGTCCGGGGATCGTCAAGTTGAAGTTCATTTTGGGGGCGCAGAAGAGCGAGAAGTGCTGATCTGAATTTTTACTTTGTAAAGGAGGATAAACGAAACGTAATCGGTTAACACGAAAATAGAAAGAAGCTGCGAACAACAGTTCTGAATAAGTTGAGCAAACTAAAATGCCCAGAAACGTATGCTGAGAGAAGGAGAGCTCTTAGGAAGCTGCCCAAGCTTGAGCTGGCAAGTGGCTGATGTGGTTCCAAACCTCCTCGCCCATACTTTTATAGGAGGTAGAGAGGCAACTGTAAGAAGACGAACGACGAAGACGTCGAACCCGCGATGAGGGGGAGGAGCCTCCTCCCTCTCGTCGTCGGGCCTGCAACGATGGGAGGGCTGCGTTGTCGTCGTCGCGCAGCCCGAGGCCTGGTTTTCACCGAACCCGCCGAGAGAGGAGAGACCCTCTCTCACCCCTTTCTCCACTCTCAACACTCGCTGCGGTTTGCCGCCACTGCCTCGGCCCTCAGCGCCGTTTGAATTCCCGGTACAAGAAAATGCGGAGCAGCGTATTCGCACAGCTCGTGGTGCATTTTCGCCCTTCGCGCGCGCGCCTTCTTCCAAGACGCGTTCGTCTTCTCAACGAAACAGCGTGGGGGGTGGGCGAGTGGGGTTTCGCCCGCCATCGCCAAGTCGCTGAAAACAATAATGTTGTCGCTGAGGCGAGTCAGCAAGAGAGAGGCGCGACGAGGACAGCACTTAAGACACCTCGCCAGTGGTGTTAATCGGACGCGGGCACGTACTAGTTCCCCTCCTTAGTTCCTTGCGAAGCTCGAAGAACTCTTTGATTCGACATGGGCAAATGGACCCGGCGGAGCTGGCGTCAATTCATTGAAGCAGTTAGATAAGTGAGGTAAGTGCTTCAGTGTGGGGGCCCGAGCTGGAAGAATTCATCACGGAAAACGCAGAGCAAGGAGGCTTTTAGATGTCGAAAGGGATTCGAGGAATGAGAAATGGCGAAAATATTGCTGGAACCGCACAACGTCTGGAAACAGAAAGAAACTTTATCACGTGAGCGTGTAATTTTTCAGCTTTTCAGCTTTAGCAAAGGAGAGTCGCACTCCACGCAGTGATTCTAAAGACAACGCAGCCTATTGTTCGACGTCCAAAACACATGCTGAAATTGCAGTCGTTTCCTGGACCGCATGAATTGCGGTGTCTACATTCCTTTTCTTTTAATTTTCTGCTGTGGCATAGCTAACGCTAAAAGTAAAACGTGCCACAAACTTCGTAGTGTGATGCCAACAATTTGAGGCTCATGTCAGTCTTATGCAACTCATTTTAGAGAACGGCGTCAAAAACAAAGATAGAAAATCTTCTAATTGTAAACTTTGCTCCCTTCGCCATGTTATTTGTGAAAAGGGGGCGGGCGAAGCATAATGAATGAGCAGTACATGAGCGGTACACATTCTGTAAGGTTCCCGTTCGCAGTCATTACTTTGGATTTTCACTGGCAGTAAGTGCTACCAGAAGCGAGCAGTCGAAAGCCAAACGAGCCACGGCTCGATGTGCATGTCCGAGAGCAAATTTTCCAGTTTCAATTTGACAAGCAACCATGCTGAAAACGCGCTTAAATTTTTCAGTGTTTCAAAATAGCCATTTGTTAAGTCCTAATCTTTTTCAATAATTTCACCGACCTGCTCGCGAGTCAGACTGTTTTCAAATTAAAGCTTTTGATAAAGTTAAGATCTGATGATGTCGCTGATTGTCGGTCAAATTTCACTTCTGCAAGAGATAGATCACATGGCAGGACTTGTCAGGAGTAGTTCGTGTTTACTTCTCGTCGACGTCCCGCGACCACAACCCCCACGCCATGAGCGTCATTGATTGCCTTCTCGCGTACACTTCTTCTTCGCCCTTTTCGGAGAGGCGCAGAGTCGCGCTGCCAATTCGTGCCTTGAAGTCGACCTTCTACTGAATGCCGGAATGACCATATTCAGCTTGGCCCTCCTCCTCCTCTTATTCCAGCAATTCCCACACGTCTATTTGTCTGCTAGCTCCAACCTCGGTGCCGAGATTCAGCGTCTCGCAGCCGTGAAGGTACTCGACGAATATTTTGCTCGCGCGCTCTCCTTCGCGCCTTGTCAGCACGGCGATGATGTTGTATTTCGTCGTATGACAAGTCCATTATCGCATTTCCTGCGAAAACTTTCGCGGCTAGACATGGGGGGCAGGAGGGGGAATTTACTTCCTTCTTCAGCTTTTTCTTGTGAAGAGCTCGATGACCGTGAGACTTGTCTGAACAAGAAAGGGGAACACCACGCCGCGTGACATTATCAGGGTTGCAAGGCGCGGTGGCGGTGAGGGAACCAGTTTCAGTAGAGGTTGAAATGATGAGGTCATCATTTTGCTATGTTAGGTGGCTTCGGAGTATCTGGATTTCACGTTTGGTTTGGTCAATGGTGGCTTAGGATTCATAATAAGACTTTAGTAATCACAAGGAGTGAGTGTTTGCTGTCTCTCGCGCTCTTTTGATTCAGAAAATGAACGTGTCAACTTTCAGAACTCTCTCTTCGCCGTTCTTCCCAAGGAGATTGTGCTACTCGACTCAAAGGATCTCACCGAGATCAACCGCTGTCCCCTCAACGTGAATAGTACGCCTACCCAGTTGTTGGTGAGTCTTTCTCTATTTGGGCCATTGGAAACCTGCCCGACCTTCTTTGCGGGTAAACAGTGCTTGTTTTGGGCGAACGAAGGGCTGATTCGGCACAGTCTTGGAACGTAATCGTTCACCTTGATTCTTTTCAGGTTGTCAATGAGGATGTCGCCGTTGTTGTCTATGCCGAGAAAATCATCGTTTGGAAAGCCATCGAGACTTGTTCCAAAGGAATCCTGTATGTTTCAAACATTTAATCTTATAAGCAACACAAGGATTTCATGATTTTTTTCATTGTTTCATTTTTTAGTTTCTGCAATAATTCTGTTTCGATACGAATACATTTCCCGCCAAAAGTTTTCCTTTGGATATTTGAGACGGGTTTTTCAGCATTATCGACAATTCCTGTGGAGTGGACGATGGACACTGGCAGTCATCAAAGCCAGCGGAGTTCAAGGACGTCAGCTGCATGGCTCAAGGCGACAGGCTGATCGTCAAAGCCGTTCGTAGTGCTGATGGTGCAGAAGACGATGAGCATGACGCCTATGTTGTCGACCTCGAAGAGTTGTAAGTTCATGAACTGCATAGAGCGAAGAAAATAGAAAGCTTCTCGGAGTTCATCCACACGAGAACGAGCCAAGCGGTCGTTTGCTGAGGGTTTGGAAACATCAAAATGCTCTTCGAATGGTATTTGTTAAGCATTGTTGTCTCCAAGTTTTATAATAGATCTCATTGGCAAACTCCACCTTGGTCATCTCTGAGGCCTTCACGAGCAACACAACACACCTGATAGAAATTCCCTTGTACTGTGGATCGACAGGCAATTCAAAATATTCGTCGAGTCGCGCTTTTCAGAGCGCTGTGAGAAGTTTGAGCCAGTCTCCGCCTACTTGCATCTCGCCAACACGCTGGCCATCGTACTGTCAGTGAATGAAAACGAGTCCCTGGTTCAAATAGCGGAATACGACTTGGATGTCTATCAGCAGGCTCTTCATAACGAGAGATGTGGTTGTTGTGAGGTACAGTAGCATCTTTTGTTTTAACTTCAGCCGCACAGAAGAAAAAGTTAGTCCCGCTATCCGCTTTCAAGTGCAATTGCCCATCGATGAAACGAATCTGTAGCACTGCCACAAACAAATTGGGCACGAAGAGTCTGTAAGTTCATTTTGCCCAAAGAATTGATGCTCTCAGCCTGGTCTTCTCCGATCCGTCCGCAAAAGTGAACTCAACGCGGCTTCTTCAGTGGTCGCCAGTTGTTTACGCCTACACGACCCATGGAGGAGATATCAAAGTGGTTGGTTGATTTTACCTTAATGACCCCTCGTCAACTGTTCACTTTTCCGCTTTAAAGTTTTCGTTCCCTGACGAAACTCATCCAGAATTTTATCGAAGCACTATTTTACAACCACGTACAGCCTGTGATCATTCGAGAATAGTTGCACTTGCAGTCATAAATACCCTGCGAAACACATTTTATCTTTGAGTTTACGTCAAACTGTTTAGGCTCCACGTCAGCCGCACAAATCGCAACATGAACTGAGCGCATCTTTTCCCGTGAAGGTCGGCACTTTCCCACACGTAATAGCTGACAGCAATTTGCTCTCCTTTGCCTCCGATGACACGGTATTCGCTCTAACACTTTTTCCTAAAATTCACAGGTATATGTGGACATTCCATACTCATGTTCAATCTTTCAAACGTGCGCCTCGGTGAGGAATGCTCCCCATTTGAAGTGCGCTTGGTGTCACGACAATTTCAGCAAAAAGGTATGACTCTTCATTGATTTGTAAATGAAATGCAGGGTCACGGAGTGCGCGTCTTCGATCAGAACTACACGTGTCCTCCAGACACAATTGGCTTCCTGCGATACTGTCCACCGGAGATCGATCATATCGTGCGTGCTTAACAAGACTTCATTGTGTCTTCAGGAAGTCTTCGACCAAAACGAAAATGGCACTACGTTGTTGCAAGTATACGGGAGCGATTTCACAACTCTTGAGAACGCGACAGTCTCGGCTTGTGGTTCTGCGTGCAACATGAACGAGTCGGAAGATTCCTAGTCAGTTTCGCTGCTTCTTCACATTGAATGACTTTTTTGAAGCCTGCTGGTTGCTTGCCCTGGCGTTAAAGAATCTTTTTGCCATTTGGAACTTCAAGGATTTGATGCACGAAGTCAATCAATGTTGACTATCGCTCGCAGCGAGATTCATTTCAATGGAACTGTAGGTGTTTGCTGACAAAACAAATCTTTTAGGCGGCTCAATCAACCAGTCATTGGCTCACGGCTCCAATTGGAATCCTTATCGCGGCTGGCATAACCCTTCTTCTAGCGCTGCCATTTGTGGTTCTGTTTATTTGTCTCTGCTGCAAGCGAGTCATCAAGACGCAAGAGAAAATTGAAGCAGCTGTAAGCCTATGTATCTCTTTCTGGACTCGTTTAGGAAGACGATTTCCACAAGAAATTCTCTACAATCACTAACAGCTACAGCACGGAAAACACGCTAACTGTGGCCAAGAATGAAATGAAGAAGTTGGGCAGTCCTGTTGGAGAAGGTTTTCACGCAAGTCTCAAGTAACAATTTTCAGGACACTACGGCTCCGTATACCGCTCACAACGGTTCGATGCAGATCGGAGTGAGTACTTGGATGTAGCCTGCAAGGTTCTTCGACAATCACTGAACGAGAAGGAAGTCGAAGAGTTCTTTGAAGAGGCGAAGACTCTCATGGCTTTGAGGCAAGCACTCTTTCACTTTAAACTTTTCTTTCACCTTTTTTTTCTCTTTCACGTTTCAAGAAGCTTACTATGAAGGGAAACGTCATCCGACTGCATTGTAGTGTCGACATGCGCGAAATTTCAATATTTCCTAGAAACTTACCTGACAGCTTTCATTTAAGGCATGAGAACGTTCTGAGTCCAATCGGTGTGGCTGTCACGCACAAGATGCATCCGATCATCATGTCCGAGTTCCTGTCAATGGGCAATCTTCGAGACTATGTTTCAGAGAATGTAAACTTTGTTTCATCGATAGAACGTTTAGTCTAGGACGTGCCCTATGTGGATGAGATCCGCTTTGCTAAAGAGATCGCTGCTGGAATGCTTTATCTTCGTTCTTCCAGCGTGGTGCATCGAGATCTAGCCGCTCGAAATTGCATGTGGGTTTCAAATGATTTGAGAAACACGCCGTCTCAACTTGTTATTGTCGCGAGTTAACCATCGTAAACATCGTTGCAGCCTGAAACTTAGCACCATTTCAGGCTAACCGACGAACTTCGCGTCAAACTTACCGACTTCGCCCTCTCAGCTGATAACGACAAAGGATATGCGTTGAAGGCAGACGGCACTTCTCCCGTTGCTTGGAGACCACCTGAGACTTGGCATTCTTCGCATGTTCGCTGTCTTCTCAGGACTTTCAACTTTTTAGTTCTCCTCCTCCGGCGATGTGTGGTCCTACGGCGTTACACTTTGGGAAATCCTCTCCAAAGGCAAAACTCCCTATGCGGAGTTGCAGACCAGCGCTATCTACAAGAATCTCAAAGGAGGTAGTAGGCTCGAGAGGCCATTGACTTGTCCAAAGGAGCTGTGAGTTATATCATTTGCCAGCAAAGATGAAGATATGAGAAAGTGATAATTCGGTGCTGGCGATGGGATCCGTTGCTTCGTCCAGACTTCTACGAGATCTTTGGACTAGTCAATTCAATGTGGAAGGCCACCGATCCTGTCGAATCTCGAGGTCAGTTTTGGGGCTTCTCTTGCTTTCCATGATGTGTCCATTAACATTGTTTAGGCGCTCCTCCTGATCGACCCGAAGTTCGCTCCTCCATCTTCGATGCCCTCAACGCTACTTCGTCAGCAAGGACCAGCGTCGTCTCCGAGTATCTAGAGCCCGAAACTCCTATCGCCCAGGGAGTGACTCGGATCTCCATCACGAGGAGCGATGAGGAGACGAAACGTCACGCTCAAATCCTGCCTTCTCTAGCTCTTCAAGAATCGTTGAGAAAAATCAGGCCGCCAGTTGAGGAACCTGACGACCCCATGGACCCGATTCATGAAGTGAAGGAGTTCGAGGACGTCCAAGGCGTTGTACAGAAGTGAAGACTTTATTTCCTTTCATTATTACAGGCATGCGTGTACAATACTTATCAGGGCAGCGTTGGATAAACTTTTTCGAAACTCGGTTTCAGGGGGAGTGGTTATGTACAAGCTGATATCCGCACTACTGTTGTTTTGTCGATTGGTCTTGCTTCAAAAATAACCAAGAATAGACAAAAAGCAGTGGATTTTGTAGACACTTATTAGACCAAGAAGCAATAGAAAAAGTAGTCAGAGGCACATCAGAGACTCGGCCTTCGGTGCGGGCGAGGACTTCTCGCTGTTTTCCTTCGTCGGCGTCGTGCGGCGAATGGAAGAGCGGATGCGCGTCTTTGACCTGCAGTCGGTTGTGTTTCAGAAAACAACAAAAAAGCACAGCGCGACTGTACTCGAATGATCAGCTCACCTTCGGATCGACTTTCTGGCATAAATGGCGTTGCGCATGATTCCAGTCTTGTTGGCTTCCAGCTTCGCTTCCTCGGCACACTTCTCGAAGAACTCTTCAAGCAAACATTGAGAGTAGAAGAAGCAACAACCTCGCAACTTGTGCACGTCGGGCATGATGTGTTCCTGGAGTTCGCTCATTTGTGCGCCGGTGAGTTTCAGGGCCATTTCGAGATGCTCGAGGGCTTTCTCAGCAGCCTGGAATTGCCATTTCGAACGCTTCACAAACTTGAAGCTGCTTCTCGGCTCCCATCCTGGCCATCATTTGATCACGCAGCTCGGTTTCAGTCACTTCCTTTTGCTCCGAGACCTAAAATGTTGCAATTGGCAGCTGCACCGGGTCGGTTCACCTCTCTCAATGAGTGCATCAGCTCTTTCGTCTGAACCGTGTAGTACTGGCGCTCTTTTTCCAGGTCGAGCGTCTTTTGTTCGTTGAGTTTTAGTCTGTAAGGCATGCAGCGGATACAATCAGTCTTACAGCGTTTCGATCTTCTCCTTTTCAGTTGCAATGCAGTTGGTCTTCGTTTCGATTTCGAGCAGGCGATTTCGAAGCTGGCAAGTGGCCGTGGAGAGGTTTTGGTTCTCGAGCAGGAATTGTTCCCTGAAGAAGGTTGCCGTAGTTTTCGCTAGTGTACCTTTCTCGAAGAATGGCGCTCATCTGCTCCTGAATCTTCTCCTTTTCGATGTTCAGGGATTCCATGTTGGCTTGAAGGTGCTCTGTCTTGGAGTTTAGTGAAAGCTTCTCTTGTTCCAGAGTTCGCTTGGTTTCGTTGGTGAGTTTCAGTTCACTGAAAAAGGTGATCACGAATTTCAATTCTGATTTTTTCGCCTCAGCTCACTTTTTCACGTTTTGAAGATCGTCTTTCAGCTTCTTAGTCGTCCGAATCAACTTCTCGCGCTCTTCCTCAAGGTCTGTCTTCATCTTTTCGAGGCTCTGAACATTTCCAACTTCAAACAGTTTGTGAGAACTACCAAGTTTCGTTCGTGCTCCTCATGACGAGCGGCGGCTTCAGCAGCGAGCTTCTCCTCATAAGTCTGAAAATTCACTTCAGCATCGTCTGAAAACAAACCTTCTTCTCCTCGTTCAAAAGTAGTCCACGACTCTCAAGCTCACGAATGACGGATTCACCAACAAGTGTGTTCTTGTAGGATCTGAAAGATCAGAAGATTAAATCACTTGGGGAACTCCTATTAGTCGATTAACAAATCAAAAAGCAAGTTCGAACAGTGAAACACAATGCATTTCTTAGACAAACTCAACACTTTGGTTGCGTTTCTCAGTGCTTGCAGCCAACGGTCCTGTTGCATGTGATCCTCGGCCGAAACGATGACAGCCGACGAGAACTGGACGGTTTGAACAGTTTGTTTCTTGCACTCTCAACCAAACCTGCGGGTGGGCGATGAGCAGGCAGTGCTTTCGTCCAACATCACCACCACAGACAATTGAGCAACCAATAAGAGGAATGATTCCCTGAAATCGTTCAAATAAGCATCAGCGGGTTTGCATTGAAGTGAAGGGTTGAATGCGTCAATCACTTCCTCATCCTTGCCTCCAAAGTGATAAAGTCGTACCTTTGGATGCAAGTCAATCCGCTTGCTCTTCTCAAAGTTCTTGCGGAAACTCGGAGCGTAGTATAGAAGGAAGCACTCTTTGAGGACGAAGAACCGTTTGCTCCACTTTGCAGGTCGATTCTTCTTCTTGTACTTCTTGTAGAGGACACCATAGCACTGAACGTCATATCGTCAGAGCCAAGTATTGCTCATTCTCATCTTTCTGATTAACACTGAAAGGGCGAAACCTACCTGAACACCCAAGATTGGTCCCAGTTCCTCGTAGCCGGTGAGTTCCGGAGTTGTGTCGTATTCATTGTCCTTTGGTCGGCGTCCAAAGCTCGTGAACTGAAGCTCTTTCATCTTTACGATGGCACGCTTTACCTGGAACGAGAGGCTCCTCAGAATGCCCTTCTTCTCCTTTGGTGGCGTGCCAAGCGGGACGATCTTGTCCTTCTTGGTCCCCGTTCGGCTCTTGTCCGCCGACGTCTCCATCTCAAGGATGGCTGAAATGTGGGCTGAGAAGTGAGATGAATTTCAAAATAGAAGTATTTGACAGAGAGAGAAACAATGGCAATATTAGGTAGTCCTCGAGCTGCTAGAATGGTTCAGAGACGCAACAGGAATGACCCGACATATTCTCGACCAGGAACGTGAGCCGCCGGCAAATTGCGCTGTTTCACGAGTGCCATGAAATGGCAAGGGGACCATATGGAGGAGGAATGACCCGAGAAATTCTGCTGGCATCCGATTGTGAGACCCGCCTTGCCAGCCGGCACTTTTCCAACGAGACAGAAATTTCAAGTGAACGTCAAATTACAGACAAGGTCCGGTGGTGAACTTGTGAAGCGATAAGCCTATGGTCGGCTCGAAACAAAACCAACACTTGAAACGACATAAATCGTAGCGGGTTTGGATGTGGCGGAGAAGGTGGAGATGCGCGGAGGCGATGAAACGACCTTGATGGCGCGGGCCTTTTCGCCCCGAGTCGGCGAGCGGCCCTCCGAGATCCCCTCTCCCTCTCAGAAGGCGCCTCGCGCACCGGCCGCAACTGCTGGGCGACTCACCGCCGTGTCTGACCCAAATTCCCTTGTTTATCATCGTTGAATTCCCACCTGCCATGGCCAGATCCTCCCGTCTCAGCCCGTCCAGATCCCCCCTCAGGACAACGGAGAGAATGGGCGAGGATGAGGAGACATATGGTTGGATGATTTGGGAACCGAGACGAGGGGTCCTCAAATCTTCTCAAGACTGTCCGGGAGGAATTCGCCGAAAGCGTTGAAAACTATGAAAAATGCCGCTCTTAGTCATTTCCTCCCAACATGCCATTGACTATCCCATGCAAGCTGAAGATAACAGAAACGATTGAAACGCATTTCCTAATCAAAAACCACCAAGTCGACTTCCTTGACTGAGTCGAAGACTTACATGGTCGCTTCTTGTTTAGCTTGACGCGCGGCTTCTCGAGAGCCTCGTTGCTCCAGCTCAAAGCAGCACCGCCCGGGGTGGTGATCGCCGGCATTCGTGGTGACTGCCGAGACTTGGCATGCTCCTAAAAAAGTACGATAAATCCATCCAATGACAACGTTCCGCACTCGTATTGTTGCGTAATCTAGTGTAATCTTGAAGCTATTCAGCCGAAACAGATGCGATAAGAACGCGCAATGAATTCTTGTACCATTTCGACATGAATGGCAACAAAGTTGTCACTTTTCTATGCTCATAGTCGGTAAAGCACAACGCACAAAGTCGATTAGTCAATGCTTGCAGAACAATGTCTAACACTTGTCACTGAAACCTACCAGCGTAGTACTGGCATTTGGCCAGGGATAGTTGGATTTGAGTTTGGGTCGACGGGGCACGGAGTAGGTGGGGCCGCTTACCGAGTGCATCGCCTGGCTGACTGGACGGGAAGGACGGGCGGAGGAGATTCGCGACTCGCGGGACTCGATTCCTGCCCGTCGGCGTCGTTCAACCTCAAGCGAGTCGCCATGCAGCGCCGGGTGCGCCGGCGGCGCCCGGCCGGTCGAGCTTGAAGACGACGTCGTGGTCGAGCAGCCGAGGCCGAAGGCCAACAGGCTGAGCAGGGCGCGCGAGAAGGAGGCAAGATCGAAGACTCGAGGCGAGGAGGAGGCGAGCGCCCGCCTTGACAGCGAGCAGCTCTGTGACACCTCAGGTGGACACAAGCACGAGCGCCGCCCGAGGGCGGTTTGAGCGGTTTGAAATGCCTTCGCGCGAGCACCCCCCGCCGGGTTGCGCAAGATTTTTGCGAGCGTGTTTCGAAGGAGGGATATCCTTAAGCCCTGTGAAAGTCGAACAATTGTGTCTTGTCGTTGCTCGGAGACAAATAAGAGAAAACAATTGAATCAGTTCACTACATTTGCTGGTAAATCTTTTCGAAAGAGCGTAGTAAGGCTTTCTCTCCCATTAGCAGCAAACATGGAGGAACTTTTTGTCTGTTTGTTTATGTGGAGATGCACATCGTCGAGGCGCTCAGTGACAGTTTCGCCGCGCTTCGCCGTCCTTTCTGCAAAGTTCGTGACGAATCGCTCTATTTTTAGGCCACACCCCCAAACATCGAAACATTGTTGGTTTCGAAGCCAATAGATGCTTGAGCTGTTCAAAAATTCTGAATTAGCCGCTGGATTTCCGTTTAAAAATGTGTGAACTTACACGGTCACAAGATCACGCATCTTCATGTGAGTGTTTGGAGACATGTTTCATCTTTTAGAAATATTAGAACAAAGTCAATCATCAGAGATAGTGGCAGAGATCCATGGCATTACCAAAAAGTTGTATCAAGTATGATTTCCTCGTCCACGCAGTGAGGTCTCCTTTTCGTTTGTTGCTCTCTATGGCAGAAGGGGCTCGGACCGAGAACAAATGCCACTACAGGGTCGTATACGAGCCGTGAGAGCCGAAAAAGAAGAATTGCGCGCGACCTGTGTCCATTCTTGACGAATTCCTTGTCCGCACAATGTCGTCGACTGCCTCAACTTCCACTACTCGACCTTCAATAACTGTGGAAATTCGTGCTGGTGCTGGCTCCATCTACGCTCTGCTATGCATCACCGGGCTAGTTGCCAACTTCGTCGTGTTGACCATCTTTTTCAAGGTTTGTCTTTGACTCACTTGGACACTCTTTTGGTCCGATGTGTTTCACCGAAATGTCGAAGTGCTTGAGGAGAAACACTAAATTATCTCTGCAAACAGTTGCTTTTATCATTGGCGTCCGCTCTAATCTTTTTATACGCGATATGTGCACAAACGTTGAAAGAACTGGAAGGAAAATGTTTGAGATGTCTAGTAACCGGGGGCAGTACGAGGAGGAGGACAGTGGTCGCAGCCGCCACCATTTCCTCCAGGTCCAGATGGTCCGGGGGGTCCGTCGGGGCCGGGAAGTCCGTTACCTCCCGGTGATCCAGGGTCTCCAGCGGGTCCGGGAGGTCCAGCCGGGCCAGAAGTGCTGCCTCCGACTCCAGGGGGTCCAGGTGGTCCAGGGGGTCCGCCAGGTCCGGGAGGTCCGGGAGGTCCGTCGGGACCGGGCACTTCAGAAACTTGTCCTGCAGGCCCAGGGGGTCCAGCCGGTCCAGGTCCTCCGTTGGGTCCGGGAGGACCAGGAGGTCCAGGAGGTCCACCGGCGCCACCAGAGCCAGATGGTCCAGGAGCTCCAGGGGCTCCAGCATTTCCGGGCGGTCCCTTGGGTCCGGCGGGACCAGCAGGTCCGGGAGCGGCAGGAGGGCAAGTCGGGTTGCAGTTTGATGGAGGAGCCTGGTAGGGAAGAGCCACAGCATCGGGGCCAGGGGCTCCAGGAGCACCGGGAGCACCGTCGGGTCCATCATTTCCATCGGGTCCGGGAGGCCCAGGTGGTCCAGCAGGCGAGACTCCACAGCCACAGCAGCCACCGCCAGCCTGACGCTTCTCACGAGCAACATCATCCTTGGCGTTGGTCAAAACCTAGAAGCAAGAATGCGAAGGAAAGAGGGCTCGAACCTCAGTGCGGGTGACCTCATGCCAGATGCTGCCGGAGCGCGACTTGCAATAGTCGACCTCGTTGTCCATGATGGACTGCATGCGCTGAAGGTAGCCGTAGAGCATCGGCACCGACAAGACGCAGACGAGGACGGCCACCGTTGAGAGGGCAACGCCGGCAAAGGCGACTCGCCGTAGAGAGTTCGCCTCCAATTCCACTTCCTTCTCCGACATCTGAAACCAGCCCAATCAATGGAGGAGTACGCCGACGTCTGCGGCGAGAACGACGAGAGTTATGCTTTCGGAGGCGCTTCTTTCCCCCTTTATACTTGTCTCATGTCTTTGTTCCCAAATGGGCGCTTCTTCTTTGTTTGCCGGGAACGCACGAATTGGGGTCAGAAGCAGGGTCGACCTTTGGGGAATGAGGGGGCGAGGTCGCGTGAGGGTGAGCCTGCGCCCTCCAACACATGCGCACTCTTTCGTGACTCTTTGACGGTCACGGGCAGGGCAGAACCTGTGGCGCGCCCGGCTTCTTCGCCTCGAAATGGCGTGCTCGACACTTGCAAGTCGCCACAAAGGAGAAGCGTCGATGGCCTCGCGATGCCTTTGTTTCGAGGGGAACCACTTGACGTTCGTCGTCTTTCAAGAGAAGGTGAAGCATGACCATGACGCCAGCCACTGTCGAGAGGCTTTGTTTCGGCGAGGAAGAGCAACCCGCACAGACATTCCAGAATTTTCAACAGGCGGTGCTTAAAGAAGAAGCTGCGTGGGTGGTGAATCAAATGCGTAGAAGAGGGAATCGTTCTAGGAACTTGTTTGGGACCGATGCCGAAAGGAGGCATTACATACATGCTTGTCCTTTGCTTTGCCAAAGGCAACAAAGCGATTAGTTTCGAGGGAATCTTAGAAAGAGTCTTGCCTTTTAGAACCAATAAGCCTTCGACAAAAGCCCAAAGTTTCTTCTTACAGGGCAGAACGCACTTCAAGTCTTTCGCCTATTACGTCATCACCGTGCAGATGATTCTCTGTGACGCCTTTGATCAACTCATCATCCTTCTCATTGCCGTTACCAGCTCGTCTACTGGAGAAAATGTAGGAGACGGTGCCTCCGAAGAATCGACAAAATTTTAAAACCCGTTGCAATTACAAGTCTCTGAAGCCCATCTCATTGCAAGCTTTCAGATCTACGGAGAGTCTCTTTTCTTTTACGAAGCCTTGTTTATGGAAACGGTTTGCTATACGGGACGCCTCATCTTTGCCGTTCTTCTTGCCGTAAACCGCTTTGGTGTCTTCATGGCACCCATAATGAACCGTTTTCTTTTCGATGTTCCATCGCGGCGATGTTTTTTGTGAGTTTTGACATTGGACAAATAGTGGGTTCTTTCAGAACTGTTTTACTTGCGTGGAGCTATGTTTGGTGCTTGGCGATCATTCAAAACGCTGCTGGATGCTACAAGTTCTACTCGTTGACTGGCTATTACTTCAGCTTTCGCTGCCCTGACGATACGACGGGCTTTGG
>JAQIXL010001390.1:0-18452 GCA_034700245.1 Poikilolaimus oxycercus
TACTGACTCTCACCCTCTCTTACTTCATTGACGGCTTTGTTCATACTCGAGAATTGAGCTCAGACCGAAATGCATACGCCTTCTCTTCTAATGTATCTTTTGTCTCTTCTTGTCTAATTCTCTATTCAGGGCGATCATTTCGGTTTCTTACATTCAGTGAATGAGAGATTTTCTTCTTCCTTCGTAGTAATCTTGAAATTGTCTTTGCTCGGCGAAATTCGTGTAATGAAGGCATAAACTTGCTGCAGAGATTCGAGTTGGCAACACGACAAACATTTGAAGATAACACAAATATCGACACGGTGTCGTTTACGCCATCAAGGCATCCGGATCGTGGATATCAGTCTTGGTCGTTGTGAGTCTCCAACGAGCATAGTCTCGAATCCGTTGCTCTTCCATGGTCAAGGTGGACTCGAGCATTTGAAAGTACTGAAAGAGTATTGCTTCCACACTGCATCAAACAAACTTCATGGTCGTGATCTTGCAGATAAGTCCTGAAGGCGATCTCACAGAGACTGAATGAAGGTCGCGTCGTCGGGTCCTCATTCCAACAGGGTAACATCACCTCCTCATAACTGAATTCTCCATAAACCTCAACTCAACGCACATTTCTGGACACAGTCTTGGTTGAGGCAGCCTCGAGCCCTTCTTCAAAGATGTGTAAATGTTCTGAGGATTCCCATAACCAGCAAAAGGAGCATCGCCGAGCGTGAAAATCTCCCAAAGAGTTACTCCATAGGACCAGATATCCGACTGAGAGATAATCAAAAGAGTTGTAAGAGAAAGAAAAAAACACTTGAATAGTGAACTTGTATGTCTCGTGTGTTTCGATGGCCAACCAAGGAATGGGCAAGTAGCCATTGGACTTCATATGATAGTAAGTTCGACTTTTGGCCAAGCCGAAATCGGCTATTCGAATAATGTTATTGGATGTGAGGAAGACATTTCTGGCAGCAAGGTCGCGATGAATACACTGCAATGTTTCTCTTGATGACTATCAACAAACCGGGATTCGACTCAAGTAGTCCATGCCTCTTGCAAGTTGCCAGGCAAACGAGAGAAGTTGCTTTGTTGTATCACCGCCAAGCAACGTTTCCTTTTCTTCTTCAAATTTTGGATTCAAAGACTTCCTCAGCTTATGAAGGGAAGTGCGCAAGTCTCCGTTTTCACAGAATTCAGTCACCAGATAAATCTGACCTCTACACGAGTCTAGAGTCCGAAGGGATACTGTAACTCACGTTCTCAGTTGTTCCGTAACGGCTCCGATGACCGAAAGAACATTAGGATGAATGCCCACGGAGGACATGATCTTCACTTCATCAACCAAAGACGTGATCTGCACTATGTCAAGCGCGTCACTCGGATATTTGACTGCGACTTTCAGCTTGGAGATGGTAGCCACACCCTCTAGTGCATTTTCCTCCTTTGTCAGGTATGCAATGCGAACATTGCCAAAATTTCCACAGCCAATCTGGAACTGGCAAGAAATCGAAAGAGGTGCACCTTCTGCCTGGTGATGTCGAATTTTTCATAGAGAATTTCAAGGTTTTTGTTGTAAGAGAGGCTCTCCAGTTGTTCGTCGAGAGGAATATCAGCGAGTCGTCTAGCAATAAGCTTGAGACTGTCAGAGAATTTCTTACTGTTCTGAGGCGCTATTAAACTCACTGTAGAGATTCTTGAGCGCCGTCTCTAGTGCCAGAGAACGTCGTCGACTTCTGATGCCACAGAGGAGTCCAACAAATGAGACACAGAAAATTCCTAACAATGCGCTGATTATGGCAAGTTGTTCTCGGCGTCGGCTTGGCACGTCGATCACCTTACAATTATGAAAGGTTGAAAAGAAAAGCTACTCGTACAGTAGTTTCAAATTCTCGAGAAGCATTTCCAGCTCTATTACGTGCCAAACACATGAAACGTCCTTGATCGCTGGCCGTAACACGTCGAATGTGTAAGCGCTTTCCTCTTGCTTCGCCACTTGTACGAATTTCAAAATCACCAGTGGACGGGTTTATCTTGTACCTGGCAACCTTAAAATCGTGAAGAAATCTCACCATTCGACTAATGGCTCAGGAGCGCCCTCCACGTTGCACTCCAAAGCTGCGTCGCTTCCATATTCCAACTGAAGAGTGTCATTGAAGCTGTCAGGAAAATGAGGCGCGACAACTTTTTGAACCTGAGAAAGTTGAAAATTGCCAAATTCAGGCACCTGCAGATGAAACTTTGGTCGTTCCATTGGCTTCGTCACAAGCTGATCTTGAGACATTCCACACGAATATTCTCCCGAGTCTCCAAGTGCTATATTCTTGAAGTAAAACAGTTTCGGCCTTTCAGCGATTCCCAACTGATCGACGACCTCAGGAAATGTGTTTTGGGGCTGACATGCTTCTCCACGGGTATTCTTGAGACGAGCTGAAACACTGGAGCCACTCAAATTCAACCCACATTCTCCGCCTCTAAAATGCGGCGTCAAGCACATAACAAAGAGTTCTTCGTCATTGTGATACCATTTCATCTTGAATCTAATGTTTAAAGCATATTTCGGTAAAACAAGAAAAACACGCACGATTCTGGCATTGGAGGAATGCTGCAGTGGAGCAGCAGTGCATCGCCCTCAAAAATTTCCGATGAAGGTTCATTCTTGATGGCTGACGATGATTTTCGAATGAAATGCTTTAGGCTAGTCTGGGAAATGGGCGACACTCGAAGTTCCTCGATTAAGATGATTTGCTTCAATTCAACCCTTGCTTTATGATCGTCGATCAAACCTTATCGCCTTGCTTGACAACACATTGCAAATCGGTTTCATGCAAGTCTTTGAGTCGGTCTCCAACTTCCCAAATCATCGACGTCTCTCCAGTTTCTCTGTATTCAGTCAGCTCACTGGGATCGATGTCCTTCCAAGGGAGCCAACTGTCCGTTCTGAATGACCTTCTTTTAGAAGATTGATTTGCCTTGTGTGCATGCTTATAGTCGTCTTCTCCATTCCCTTTGCGATGCAATTGACGTGGGCATTACGATTCGCGACGAGAAACCGCTTTCCGGTGAAGACCGTGCCGGGCATTAGTTCCACGAGAGCGTCAATGTGACGCGGAATGACGACCACTTCCCAATCAACGTTGGCAAAATAATTTCGTGCATGGTAACTGCGGACTTTTTGATTAGGGACCTTCACGTTTTCGGGAAAAGTTCTAGCTAAAAGCCTCACCGTCCCGCGTGAAGGGGAGAGACCTTGGGAATCCTCAACTCATGTCTTTCGCTGAAGTGACCGTTATCTAGCTTTGTCACGCTACTTTCCATCACCACTCCATAAAGAGTTTTCAATTCCTCGTCACTGATTGTGAGAGATTTCCCTTGAAGCCAAGGCTGCAAGAGATTCGAACTGCACAATTAGACCAACATAATGCCAGAAAACTTCTTCTTTCTCAAGGGGCTCGAATGATCGCCAGAGAACAACTTCTTCGCCTTCTTCAACTCGAACATGAAATGGTGATGCTTCGGGCCTCCCGAGGTTTGTCATTTCTTTATACGGCTGCATTGCCGATTGCCGAAGCCGCTCTACAGACTCACCGCAAGACGAATGGATCTGTTAGCCTGACCGGCTCGATTTGTGCCGACGCAAGTAAAATTCCCATAGTCGTCTCGAGCAACACGAGGAATTTTGAGATGCCCTTCTCTCATTATTCGACCCCGTTCATAGAGAGTACCGTTGAGGAACCTGAAGAACTAACCCGTAACATGAAAGGAATACCATTGAATCCTCGGGCGAGGTCTTCCGTGAAAGCTGCAAATCAGGGTTTCTGTCGCTGCAAGATGAGCGTGATTTGTGTCTAGGTTGGACGTTGAAGTGTCTATCGGCTCTTCCAGGGTCAAGACCTAGACTGGCATCGTGAGTTATAAGAAGAGCCATTAGTGACCGTAATGTTGACAGCGAAGACTTCTTCGCTCGTCTCGTAGGCGGCTATGCAAGCATATTCACCGCTTTGTTCACTTTTCACTTCAGCAACGAACAGTATTCCAAGGGCTTGGAACTTTTCGTAAACAGTAGTTGACTCCAAAGAGATTGGCTGGCCATTATATTGCCATGTGATTTTCCTTTAAGCCGTCGAAGCATAACAAAGAGACTCACAGTCCAGGCAGAGGTGGAAGTTCGCATCGAAATACGAGATCGTCGCCTTCAAAAATGAGATGAGGCTCTTCACCCGGCAACACTTGTTGCCGGCTTTTGACGACCGTCAAAGGACGCTCTCGTGTTGCGTTTGTTACGAGAAATCTTCCATAGTCGTTATGATCTTATGGGAATTTGAAAACTAAAAATGCCAAGCAACCTCATTTCCATAAGAAAGATTGCATTTGAGCAGCATGTCATCAACCGATATGAGCTCAATGCTGTCGCCATTCGTCACGTGGAGATCAGTCCATCTTGACGATTCAAAAGAGGTCCCATTTGTTGGTCTGAATTAAATGTATTGTACCACATCGGTTTGCTTTGGCGCCCTACTTGGTCAAATAAGTTGCAGTGTATTTCTCGAGACTTAGTTGAGGAATCTCCAGCCTTTGCGCATAACAGCTGATATCTAAAGGTGCTCCGGGTGGTACGAATTGAGTTCCGAGAAGTTTGATGATTGGAGCGGCGGTTTGAACTCTTAGTTCCACGTATGCGACGGCTGCTGTTCTTGTCTTTGAAGTTTCGTATGAGCTGAAAGATTAAATTACTGCTAGTACCTATCAATTGAAAAAAAACTTTCTATGGAGACGATCGAAGATTCGATGGAGTCGTCCACGGCTCCATTTTGCGGATACGCGAATCCAATTTGGGTCTTGATCAATCCTGAAGAAAATGAAAAGAGAGCGCTTACTCACCTGCTGGAATGTAGACAAGCTGCCTTCAAATTGTTCAACCAAGCACTCGGCGAATACGACAAACAATATAAGCGAAAGTGAATCTCGTAGGCACATCAGTGAAGGAAAACACCCAAGTAAAAGAGACCGGTGAAGGTGCCCCTTTGAGACAATGCTGACTCAGACTGACTTTGCACTCATCATGATGATTTTTTGTTGCGAAATGCTACTAGCTAAAAGAATGAAGGTTGACCAAAAGAAGAAATGGATTACTCATCAACTGGGGCGACTCGGGGAATCAAACACCCTTCTACTTTCTCCTATCTTGACAGAACATCAAGACGCTTCCGATTAGCGAGAATCAACAACGACGTGGCCCATTTGGCCCTCCTCGACAGAAAGAGAGAGGGAACCTTTCGCTTCCCGGCAGAATCTCTCCTGCTGAGCACTTTGCTTGGTGGGAGATTCTGTGTACTCATCATACGCATAGTCCTGCGATAGAAAACCTCGAATGAGACAAAAGTGAGACTTTTCAGATTTGAGAGAGAAAGTGAAAGGGCCCGGTCAAAGGAAACCTTCGCCCGGCCTATGCGATACATTACTCACTGCAACATCGAGATAATATTGTCAACGAGGAATGAACTGGTTTTCGCATGCGTCGACTTGCTCGTGTATTTGACGGATGACAAGAAGAGGTGCCACTTCGAAATCAATTGAATCAACAGTTTCCAAGTTTGGCAGTGCGGGGAACTTCATGATGACTGGGAGGAGAGAAGTTGCACTGAACACATTGGCCATTCAAAAGGGCTTCCTCTCTCTTCAGAAGAGAGGCTCCAAGCAGTGTTCGAACAGCCCTTCTCTCCATCTTCGGTTTGATTGAAGCTGAAAAGGTTCAACTGATTCAGGCTTTGTGATGCTCTTCACGATTCTTTACTGCTGTCTCTGGAGTGCCCGAAAGAGGCGACAGGCGAAGAAGCTCGAGGGAAAGAGGGACATGGAGACGCCTCTCAATGGAAACAGCAACAGCGACTCCACACAGTCTCCTCCTGTTTAGTCAGTTGATGTTCCACTCCCTCCGAGCTCCCCAGATACATGAGCGTGCGTCTTTCTTCTTCTTCTCTCAAAGAAACTCTTCAGGAGCACCGTAACCCGATTCCCCCTCAACACGACAAATTCTACAGACCTTCAATTGAACGACCTCGCTCGAAGCTCTTCGAGAGCTCCGCCATCTGATCCACAAAGTGGATCGAAGCTACCGTAACCCGTTGGTTACTCCCGAGTCTCAAGCGCATTCTCAACCCCCTCCGACCACTGCTCGTCTCTCCCTCGAATCGGGATCGATATTCTTTCATCTCGCTTGCTTTTATTTATTGATTTGTTTGTCTGTTGATGTGGTGCTGTAAATAATGAATAAACATGCCGTGCTCCTGCGATGGGAAAAATTCCTTTTCATTATTTGGGGACGCTATCTATCCATTCTGAAGCATTCAGTTAGACCCACGACAAGCTTTCAGCAATACTGATGTAAGATTTTCTTTTTCTACCACTGGTGCTCCACGTGGCGTGCTCTACGAGGGTAGTGAACTCTTATACGCCCATGAAAACCGCAATTTCACAAATGATGAAATGTCAATCGTTTCGCGTTCGAACTCAATCTTGTTGAGTTTGCATGTAATGACATCACCGTTTCGCGTTTTCACAGCACAAGCATTGGTTGTCTTGTACGAAGCATGACTTTTACAGTTCTTTTCAAATATTGTACAATATTTGCAGGAAAATCATGGTAGTCAAGAAGGTGAAGTGAAGGTTGGCACAACAGAAGGAACTGGAGGGATCTTGTTATCCAACTTCGCCGTGAGTCTCCAACGAGCGAAGTCTCGAATCCGTTGCTCTTCCATGGTCAACGTGGACTCGAGCATTTGAAGGTACTGCAAGAGTTTTGTCTTCACTCGACAACAAACTTCGTAGTCACGCTCTACGAGATGAGATTTGAAGGTCGCCTCGCAGACGTCGAACGAAGGTCGCAGAGTCGGGACCTCATTCCAGCAGGGTAACATCACTTCATTGTAACTGAATTCTCTAGAAAATCATCCGTTTTGCTCACATTTCTGGGCAGAGTTCAGGTTGCGGCAATCTCAACTCCTGCTTCAAGAACTTGTAAATGTCCAAAGTGCCGTATCCCGCAAAAGGGAAGTCGCCCAGAGTGAAAATCTCCCAGAGAGTTACTCCGTAAGACCAAATATCGGACTAAAAGATTGTCAAAAGACGATTTGCATTAAAAAAGACGCGAACTTGAACAGTGAACTTGTACGTCTCGTGCGTTTCAATGGCCAACCAATGAATGGGAGCAACACTGGTTGGCTTCATGTTATAGTAAGTTCGGCTCTTAGCCAAGCCAAAATCGGCTATTCGAATAATGTTCTTAGAGGTAAGAAGGATATTTCTAGCAGCCAGATCGCGATGAATACACTGCGCAGATTTTCTTGATGGCTTTTGAACAAACTGGGATTTGACTCAAGTAGACCATGCCTCTGGCGATTTGCCAGGCGAAAGCAAACAGCTTCGTTGTCAGGTCTCCATCAAGCAGCACTTCTTCTTCGTCTTCGCTTGATGAATCTATTGACTCTCTTTGCGCGTGGAGAAAGCTAAGCAGGTCGCCGTTCTCGCAGAATTCCGTCGCCAGGTAAATTTCACCTCTGTAATGGGGGGGGGGGGGGTCTGGCGGCTGTCAACTCACCTTCGAAGTCTCTCGGTAACGGCTCCAATGATAGCCAAAACATTTGGATGGATGCCCACAGAGGACATGATCTTCACTTCATCGGCCAACGCCGTGATTTGCACGATGTCGAGAGCATCGATCGGATATTTCACGGCGACTTTGAGTTTGGAGATGGTGGCCACTCCCTCTAGTGCAATTTCCACTTTCGACAGAGTTCCAATGCGAACGTTACCAAAATTGCCACCACCTATCTGGAGAATGCAAAAAAACTGCCAAAGGCTCACCTTTTTGCTAGTGTTAATCTTTAGATCTTCATAGGAAATTTCGAAACTTTTGTCGTAAGAGAGATTCTCCAGTTGCTCGTCGATAGGGGTGCTCGCGAGGCGGCGCCTGAACTGGTAAGTGTCGGCACATGCTTACTGCTCTGAGGCACTATTAAACTCGTCGTAAAGGTCCATCAACTTTGCGTCCAGTGCCCGGGAACGATGCCGGCTTCTGATTCCACACCCCAATCCAATAAGTGAGATGCAGAAAGTTATCAACAACACGCTAATTATGACGAGTTGCTCACGACGTCTGCTTGGCACACCAACAACCTTAAAAGACAATGAAAGAAGAAAAAGAAGTCATACTGTAGTTTCGAATTCTCTTGAAGCATTTCCGGCTCGATTACGCGCCTGACACTGGAAACGTCCTTGGTCACTGACCGTGACGCGGTGGATGTATAAATTGCTGCCTCTTCTTTCGCCATTCGTATGAAGTTCAAAGTCATTAGTGAGCGGATTTAGCTTGTACCTGAAGACCATTAAAGTGGTGAAGAAAATCTCACCATTCAACTAATAGTTCAGGAACGCCCTCGGCGTTGCACTCCAAAACTGCATCGCTTCCATATTCCAACTCGAGAGTGTCATTGAAGCTGCCAGGAAAATGAGGCGCGACAACTTTTTGAACCTTAGAAAGTTGAAAATTGCCAATTTTAATTAAAAGGCACCTGGAGGAGGAACTTTGGTCGCTCAATCGGCTTTGTCACGAGCTCATCTTCAAACATTTCACAAGAATATTCACCCGAGTCTTCAAGTGTTAGATTCTTAAAGTAAAACATTTTTCGCATCTCGTCAATTCCGATTTGGTCGAGGACCTCAGAAAATATCTTTTGACGATTGCACACTTGTCCACGGTTATTCTTGAAACGTACTGAAAACTTGAGTCCCTCAGATGCAACATGCGTTCTCTGCCAGGAGGAGGCGGTCTCAAGCAGGAAACAACCAGTGCCTCGTTGTTGTGGTACCATTGCATCTTGAATCTGCTGTAACCGTTTTCACTATAAAAAAGGCACGCACGACTTTGGCAATGGAGGAACGTGGCAGTAGAGCAGCAGGCCATCGCCCTCAAAAATTTCCAACAAAGGCTCGTTGTCGATGGCCGTCTTTGGCTTTTGAATAAAGTGTTTCAGGCTGCTCTGTGAAATGGGCGAAACGCGAAGCTCCTCGACTAAGACGACTTGCTGCAATCAAACCAACTCTTCCTTATGACGTCGATCAAACCTTATCACCTTGCGTGACAATACATTGCAAATCGGTCTCGTGCAAGTCTTGAAGTCGGTCGCCTACTTGCCATACAACTGAAGTCTCTCCAGTTTCTCTGTATTCGGTCAGTTCACTTGGATCGACTTTCTCCCACGGAAGCCACCTGTCAGTTCTGAACTTGTTTCTTCACGAAGAAAACTTGACTTGCCGTATCTGGATGACGATATTCGTCTCTTCCATTCCTTTTGCAGTGCATTTGACATGTGAATTGGGATTCGCGACGAGAAACCGCTTCCCGGCGAAGACCGTGCCGGGCATCAGCTCGATGTGAGCGTCAATGTTAGGCGAAACGACGACTACTTCCCAATTGACGTTGACTAAGTAGTTTCCTGAACGGTATCTGGGAACTTTATTGATGAAGAATACAAAACAATTACCGTCCCGCGTGAAAGGGAGAGACTTTGGGAATCTTCAACATCTGTCTTTCTCTCAAGTGGCCAGATTCTAACTTTGTTATATTGTTTTCCATCACGACTCCATAAGAAGCTTTCAACTCCTTGTCGCTAATCATAACATCCTTCGTTTGATGCCAAGGCTGCAAGAGATTCGAACTGCAAAATTAGACCAACATATTCCCAGAAAACTTGGCCTTTCTCGAGACGGCCGAAGGATCGCCAGAGAACAACTTCCTCGCCTTCTTCAACTCGAACATGAAATGGTGATGCTTCGGACCTCCCGAACTTCGTCTTTTTAAACTCCGGCTGAAGTCAAGGTCGATTCACGAAGCCCCTCCGTAGACTCACCACCAGGATCATTGATTTGTTCGCAGTGCCAGCTCGATTCGTACCGACACACGTATAATTCCCAAAGTCATCCTCGCTAACACGTGGAATTTGGAGATAATCTTCTCTTAGTATTCGACCCCGTTCATAGAGAGTATCGTGGAGGAACCTGAAGAACTGAGCTGTGATATTGTATTTATGGATGCCATTGAATCCCCGGACGAGGTCGTCCACGAAAGCTGCAAATGAATGTTGCTGTTGCCTCTAGATCTGCGTATTGAATGCCTATCACGCCTGGCGAAGTGTCCGTCGGTGGTTCGAGGGTCAAGACCTAGACTGATTTATATTGAAAGAGCATCTTTAGTTACCGTAATGTTCACTGCAAAGACTTCCTCGGCCGTCTCACTGTCAGCAAGGCAAGCATACTCACCACCCTGATTAATTTTCACATTTTCAATCAGCAGCGTTCCAACTGCTTTGAAGTTTTCGTAAACCATAGTCGACTCCAAAACGATTGGCTGACCATTGAATTGCCAAGTGATTTTCCTTAAAGCCGTTGAAGCATAACAAAGAGACGCACAGTCCAGGCAGAGGTGGAAGTTCGCATCGAAATACGAGATCGTCGCCTTCAAAAATGAGATGAGGCTCTTCACCCGGCAGCACTTGTTGCCGACTTTTGAAGACCGTCAATGGACGCAGCCGAGTGGCATTGGTTACAAGAAATATTTCCGTAGTCACAAGGACCTTAATGGAAATTTGAAAAAGATTGCATTTGAACCTCATTTTCGTAGGAAATATTACATTTGAGCAGCATGTCATCATTCGCGATGAGCTCCGTTGTGTGGAGTTCAGTCCACCTTGGCGATTCAGAAGAACTTTGATTTGTCAGTCTAAAATTGAAACGTATAATGTCCGTTCTCTTTGAAACCGTACTTGGCGAGATAAGTGGCGGTGTATTTATCGAGACTTCGTCGCCAATTTTCTGCCATGCTCGCAAAACAGCCAATATATAAAGGTGCTCCGGGTGGCACGAATTGCGTTCCGACAAATTCAATGATGGGAGCGACGGTTTGAGCTGAAAGCTCCACGGATGTGATGGCCGTGGCTGTCTTCGTGGTATTGAAGTAACTGCAGGATTAACTTATTGTTAGTATCAAATGAAACAAAACTTTCTATGAACACGATTTGAAATCTGCCGGCGGAGACGTCCACGACTCCATTTTGTCGACACGTGAATCCAATTTGGGTCTTGATAAATCTTGAAGAAGATAAAAAAAGCGCCCTCATTCACCTGCGAGTATGTAGACAAGCTGCTGCTTACAGATTGTTCAACCAAACACTCGACCATTACGACAAATAACACGAACGAAAGCGAACCTTCTCGGAAGCACATGAGCGAAGGAAAAGATTCACTGAGAGAGACGAAGGAAGGTGCATGTCATCATCCTTGAGACAATGCTGATTCATTTTGAGCTGTAACAGCTGATGTTGCAATTATCGAGATGATTTTTGATGAGGAATGGGTTCAATGTTAGTTTCTTGGGTTCAGTTAGCAGTTTTACTACGGATTAGTTTCTTCTCCAACGAATTGCAGTAATACAATAGTTCAATTTCCCTGGACTTCGAGTACCGGTGTATTTATGCGCATTGACCTCAAGGCTTGGCGAATCTTCGTTTGCAACGTAGTCTGTCAGGAAACTTACGTCAGGGATGGGATGCGTTTACTTCCCAAGATAAATAGACTGAAGCAATGCGCGTATGTACAACTTCATGGTGACTGCGATGAGAAGATAAGAGAGGTCGTCAGGCTTGTGAATGAGCATCGCTTCGCGGTTTCACACATTCTGTAATTGTGAGAGGCAAAATGGAATCACAATAGCTCACTTCGATAGCTCGCTTCCAACTGTTGCAAAAGATTTTAGCTCCCTCCACTGGATGATGCCACTTCTCTTCAACCTCAGTTCGTCCACGCCTGGAAAGTTGTGTATTCATTCAGGCTTCGTGACAGTTTCTCTATAGTACCCGGCGATGGCGAAGAAGCTCAATGCCCTCAAAATTGCTGACAATTCTGTTTGGGAATCACATCGACCAGAAGCCTTCTGATTTGGAAAGAAGCAGACTTGGGATGCAGTGAGATTGCAGTCTTAAGCTGTTAATAAAGTAAAATGATTGTAAAGCATGCGTTGATTGTCGATTTCTGGGTCGATTGTAAGTGCCGTGCTTCATTCCCGGCAACATCGAGAGAAGGTGTCGAAATGACAAACGTCGGTGTTGGCCGACGTCTGAAAATGAACTGGTTTTCGTCGCCTTGCTTAGCGCGTGTATTTGACGGATGACAAGCAGAGGTGTAAGACGAGTCGGTCCGAAATCGATCGCCTGCGCATCTCAGAATCAGCATTTGCCAAATTTCACGGCATTCTCGTCTCTTGTTTCAACCATTCGAGGATTTTCATGCCCTCATGCACGTTCACGATCCACTTTGGCTCATTTTACTTCTCACACTGGTCGGCTGTTTGGTCCGACCATCTGAAGTCGATGACTCGGCTGTATTCCATCAGGTAAATGAGCAACTCAGCTTCTCCTCATTCTCTCATTCTTGCAATTAGGTTGATAAAGATCCGAATTGGGTGCGAGTCGCGGCAACGTGGAGCCGAGGGCGTCTCCTTCGGCTGTCTGATCGATTCTCTAGAAAGTGATTGCTTTCAACGAAACACATTCTTATTTTGCAGTTCCTTTGAAACGACGGAGATAAAAGCAACTCTAACGAGTGCGCAGCTGGAAGTCGAAACAGCCGCACCCATTATTCAATTTCTTGGAACTCAGTTCACACCCTGCGGGGCATCTCTATACATTGGCTGTATTTTTAGAATTATGCCACAGTGGTTCGTTGCGCATTTCATTGACAACATTGGGAACCAATGCCATTGTTCAGGCACTTCTATGGACCCAACTCAACTGCGATCTTAAGTAATAGCAGTATACCCCATTTAACAACTCCTGTGCCAAAATCTAAGAGAGCAAGTTCCGAAGAACACCATACCATTTATTACGCAAGGTATTGCGCTAGAGATTCTTAGAGATGAGAATATACGAATGTCGTCATAATAAATTTAAACATAGAGCAACAAATAGCAGCCCCACAGGATGGTCAACATGGAACAGGAATCTTCTTCGTCTAGCAAATGCCGATGTCGGTGATAAGAAGCACTTTGAGCTCGTGGCCAATGAGACCCTTTTACTAAGATGCAATTCTTCCTACCAAAATGAGGTTTAAATGCTTATTTATTTATTTTCTAATTCCTATAAAGATCACAACGACTACGGAGCGATTTCTCGTAACAAACGCTACGCGGCTTCGTCCTTTGATAGTCTTCAAAAGTCGGCAACAAGTGCTGCCGGGTGAAGAGCCTCATCTCATTTTTGAAGGCGACGATCTCATATTTCGATGTGAACTTCCACCTTTGCCTGGACTGTTCGTTCTTTTTTTAAACATTTATCGTTTAAAGAAATATCACGTGGTCGTACAATGGCGAGAAAATCTCTTTGGAGTCGACTACAGTTGAAGAAAACCTCAAAACAGTTGGAACGCTGTTCGTTGCCGAAGTGAAAAGTGAACAAAGCGGCGAGTATGCTTGCATTGCCGCCAACGAGACGGGCGAAGAAGTCTTCGCTGTCAATATTACGGTACCAGAGCGAGCTTCATCATAACTCGGAATGCCAGCCTAGGTCTTGACCCTGGAAGCGCCGATCGATGCCACTAGAAGCTATAAATACAATTATATATCCGATAAATGCGAAGTTGAAGTGACGAAAAGACTGTATTGTAAATTTGGAGGTCGACCACGTCCGGGCATTCAGTGGTATTGTGCATTAAAAGTCAAAAATAATTCTTCAGGTTCCTCAACGGCGTTCTCTATGAGCGCGGTCGAATAGAGAGAGAAGGCTATCTTGAAATTCCGCGTGTTAGCGACGAAGATTTTGGAAATTATACCTGCGTCGGTAAGAATCGAGCTGGAAGTGCAATCAGAACAAATCCTCTGATGGTGAGTTAGTGATTTTTGACGCTGAACTGATTTCAGCGTGATCCAAGGCTTGGTAGACCTGAAGCGTCACCATTTTATGTGCAAATAAAAGAAGGAGCCGAACTTATTCTCTGGCGATCCTCCGAGCACATCACAACATCTGCAGGCGTTTACTGGGCTTATGTTTGTCTCTCATTTTGCTCAACTAAATAATCGTCTGCAGCCCTGGTCTCGAAGAAGTCGTCTTAATGCGGAGAGTGACGAAGAGCTGAAGACTGTTCATGGAATAGTGAGGGAGAAGATTGTGACAGAACTCCATCCCAATCATTTCAAGGAAATGCATCGACTGAGATTCCCCAATGTCTCTTCGCAGCACTCGGGACGGTATTAATGCTTGTCTGGCATCACGCACCTTCAGATACACGTTAGGAAACGCTTTAATGACAACTTATTTTGAAGTCGAGGTTATTGAACCGTTATTCCAAAAAAAAAAAAACCGTTATTCCACGTCCTTTTGAGGCTCACGTGGAATTCATGCCGGATACGGTCTTCACTGGAAAGCGGTTTCTTGTTGCAGATCCCAACGCCTATATCACTTGTCTTACAAAAATGGAGGATGCGAAGATTGCCATTCAGATGCGGCAAGTTAAAGGACCATGCCGGGCCAAAATTTGTCCCTCTTTTTTGATGTCATTCGATAGAGCTCGTCGAGCTGAACAAGAAAGTCTTCCACGACCCTGGTCGGAAACGACTGAAAATGGTCCATAAGAGCCAAAACAGTTCAAAAATTTGAATTCCCGCCCGGGATTGTACAATATTGTGGAACCTGATGCACCTGGCACGATCTTGGTTCGCGGTGTACGGTAAGTTGTGCGGATCGGTTGAAAACGCAGTTTTCTGGCGATTTCGGCCTTCCACCCTGTCGCACCGAGTTCTCCGATTTTTTTCCCAGCTGAATGCGGCCAAGAACACAAGAAGAATGGAAGGAAAAGCTTCAAATCAAGCGGATAACAGAATCGACGCGAAAACGTGACTTTGTCGCGATCGCGCGCGCGCGCTCTATTCTGTGCGTGCTTTATCGGCTTCGACGTAGAATTTTTCTTTCGGTTCGATTTCATGCTTTTTCTTCCATTATTCTTGTGTTCTTGGCCGCATTCAGCTGGGAAAAAATCGGGGAACTCGATGCGACAGGGTGGAAGGCCGAAATCGCCAGAAAATTGCGTTTTCAACCAATCCGCCCAACATACCGTACACCGCGCGCCAAATCGTGCCAGGTGCATCAGGTTCCACAATCCCGGGCGGGAATTCAAATTTTTGAACTGTTTTGGGTCTTTTGGACCGTTTTCAGTCCTTTCCGGCCAGGGTCCTAGAAGAGTTTCTTGTTCAGCTCGACGAGCTGCGTCGAATAAGCCAAAGTTGCATTTTGGCCCGGCATGGTCCTTTAAACTCTTTTTATGAAAGAAATCTTTTAGTACCAATATCTGGTTTCCCTGGGAGGATGTTGATCCAAGCGAATTGTCCGAGTTCAGAGAAAAGGGAAAGACTTCGATGGATTGGCGAGTTGGCCATCGGCTTGGGGAATTGCACGAGACCGATCTACAATGTGTCGTTAGGCACGGCGAGAAGGTTGGAAGGGTTTTCATACGAGAGAAGAAAAGAGTTTGATTACAGCAAGTTACTGTAGTCCACGAGATCCGTATTTCACCCATTTCACACGCTTCCCTCAAACATTTTATTCGAAAGCCCTTGACAGCCGCGGCCAACGAACTTTCAGAAGTGATTTTCGAGGGCGACACGCTGCTCCTTCACTGCCATCTCCCTTCATTAAACACGAGAGCGTTCGTGCATTTTTCTTGGAATTTGCGATTTTCTGTGATAGATTCGAGACGAAATGGTTTCATCGCAGTGCAAATGGCAGCGCCGAATATTCAATTAACGATCAAAAGCTTATCCAATGCATGATGACTTCATTTTATTCAGGTGAACCATTGCAAATCAGAAGGACATTTAAAAAAATTATATCTTGCCCTGAAAGAAATAAGGGAACATAAGGATGATTATTCAGGCTTGAAAGAGTTCTAACTTGGAAGCGTTTAGAAAATAAGTTGAAATTTTCTAGAATCGCCAATCGTTTTCTCCACAGCAAGGTGCATTCCGCAAGGCAAAGAATTTCCCGAAGTTATCGAGAAGATAGGGATTGATGAGAGCCCAAGGATGTTGTTCAAGAAGAGTCTAGCAACCACTGACTCGGGTGAATATTCGTGTGGAGCTCGGGGTGATATTATCTACGACGTGGTGACAAAACCTATTGAACGACCAAAATTTCTACTCCATGTACGTATGCTGAATGTTTTTTTGAGGTTTTCAGGTTCAAAAACTTGTCGAGCCTTACTTCCCAAATAACTCTAATGACACTCTCGAATTAGAATTTGGAAAAAGCGCACTTCTTGAATGCAATGTTGAGGGCAGCCCTGAACCAATGGTGGAATGGTGAGACTCTCTTCAAGAGCTGAGAGGAATCGACAGGTACAAGTTGAACCCGCTCACTGGTGACTTTGAATTGTATACAACCGGTGATACAAGAGGCAAGAACTTGCACATCCACCGGGTAGCGGCTAGCGACCAAGGACGTTTCGTGTGCTTGGCACGCAATCGAGCTGGAAATGCTTCTCGAGAATTTGAAACGACCGTATAGCAAGGGTCTCCTTCTGTGAGCATACTTTTCAGGTTGTCGGTGTTCCAAGCAGGCACAAAGAAATAGTTGCTATAATCAGCGCTCTTTTCCTCATTTTGTGCATCTCACTTCTTGGGCTGATTTGTGGCATCAGAAGTCGTCGTCGTTCTCTGGCACTAGAGACGGCGCTCAAAAACCTCTACAGCGAATTCAACAGCGCCTCGGAACAGTACTGAGGCATTTTCTTGACATTCTCAAGTTTAGACGCCTTACTGATATTCCCTTGGACGAACAACTGGAGAACTTGTCTTACAACAAAAGTCTCGAAATTCTTTATGAAAATCTGGACATTACCAGACAAAAGGCGAGCTCCGGCAACTTTTTGTATTGCTTATTGTTAGATCGGTTGTGGCAATTTTGGCAATGTTCGCATTGCGTACTTGACAAAGGAGGAGAATGCACCAGAGGGCGTGGCTACCATCTCCAAACTAAAAGTCGCCGTGAAATATCCGAGTGATGCGCTTGACATAGTGCAGATCACATCTTTGGTGGACGAGGTGAAGATCATGTCCTCTGTGGGCATCCATCCAAACGTCCTCGCGGTCATTGGAGCCGTTACAGAACAACTTCGGACGTGAGTTACCGTGTGACTTTGAACTCTAGAGTCGTGTAGAGGTCAAATTTATCTGGTGACTGAATTCTGCGAGAACGGAGACTTGCGTACTTCCCTGCACAAACTGAGGAGGTCCTTGAATCCAAAACTCGAGGAAGAAAAAGAAACGTTGCTTGGTCGTGACACAACAAAACAACTTCTCTCTTTCGCCTGGCAACTTGCAAGAGGCATGGACTACTTGAGCCGAATTCCGGTTTGCTCACGATCATGAAGAAAATCCTTGCAGTGCATTCATCGCGATCTAGCAGCCAGAAACGTCCTTCTCACTTCCAAGAACATCATCCGAATAGCTGACTTCGGCTTGGCTAAAAGTCGAACTTACTATCACATGAAGTCCAATGGCTATTTGCCCATTCCTTGGCTGGCCATCGAAACACACGAGACATACAAGTTCAGTATTCAAGTTCGCTTTTTTCTTGTTCTTGCAACTCAGCCTTTTGACCATTCAGTCTGATATCTGGTCTTACGGAGTGACTCTCTGGGAGATTTTCACACTAGGCGATGCTCCCTTTGCTGGTTATGGGAATCCGCAGAACATTTACACGTCTTTGAAGAAGGGCGCGAGGCTGCCTCAACCAAGACTATGCTCAGAAATGTTCGTTGAATTGAGGTTTATGGAGAATTCAGTTATGAGGAGGTGATGTTACCCTGTTGGAATGAGGATCCGACAACGCGGCCTTCATTCGGTCTATGTGAGATCGCCTTCAGGACTCATCTTCAAGATCATGACCACGAAGTTTGTTTCATGCAGTGTGGAAGCAATGCGTACTCTTTCAGCACCTTCAAATGGTTGAGTCCACTTTGGCCATGGAAGAGCAACGGATTGGAGACTTCGCTCGTTGGCGACTCACATCGACCAAGACTAACAATAAGGTTCACGGTCCGGACGCCTTGATGACGTAAACGACACAAAGTGTTAATATTTGTGACGTCTTCAAATGTTTCTTGTGTTACGAGCTTGAATCTGCGCAGCAAGTTTATGTCTTCATTACACGAATTTCGCCGAGAAAAGATAATTTCAAGATTACTACGAAGGAAGAAGAAAATCTCTCATTCACTGAATGTGAAGAAACCGAAATGATCGCCCTGAATAGAGAATTAGACAAGAAGAGACAAAAGATAGTCGAAGAGAAGGCGTATGTATGCATTTCGGTCTGAGCTCAATTCTCGAGTATGAACAAAGCCGTCAATGAAGTAAGAGAGGGTGAGAGTCAGTA
>JAQIXL010001391.1:0-18452 GCA_034700245.1 Poikilolaimus oxycercus
CTGGCCAGTAACTTACAGCAGCCGCAGTTGTTAACTTGATTTTTTCATCATGAAGGCCTTAGAGAAGAAGCTAGTAATATCAATGAAAGCTTTTCCAACAACATTGTAGTTTGCAATACGCACCTCAAAAAAGCGCCGAGATGCCTTTCCGTTTGCCCGCACTCGGAGGGCAAAATCAATAGCCAAAAAACGACTGGGCCACCGCACTCACTTCTCTCGTGAGGCAAGAGGCGGCAGTCGATATGCGCGTGCCGGCTGAGGAGCGAAAGAAGCTTTTCGCAACGTTCACTGTCTTGTTTTCAATTCAAGATGTATACTTCAATTCAAGATTCAAGATAATCTAGCACTCCGAAGAGTTCTAGCATTCTTTTGCTCACTCATTTCCTGATGTTGCGCTAATTTTCTTTCTGACTTGTTCTAGATTTTGAACGACCTCAAAAGGCCTTTTTTTCAGGTTCATTAAACGGGCTGGAACATTATGTCCATAGACGATATTCACTAACCATGCAACGACAACAAATGATTTCACACAGGTTGACATCAAACTGCGCACTGACAGCAATTTGCAGACATTTCGACCTTGAATAGAACGTTATCTATTCATGAACTCGACAATTTTTTCAACAAATCAAAGTTTGCAAGTTGGAGTTTGTCTTAGCTGTAAATGCAAAAAAAATTCTTCAATTCATTCCAGACCAAAGCGTGACGCTAACCAACGTCAAGCCGTATGCACACGATTCTGTTATGTCTTGTTACCCAGCAAGTCGAGTGATCCAACTGAGAAGAGCATGTAAGGATTCTTTTAACTTCCTCTAAGAAAGTTTACTTTCAGTCTGCTCCACTCTAATAACATCCCTCAAGTTTACTTTCAGTCTACTCCACTCGAATAACATCCCTCATTCACAAATTGCAAGATCTGAGTTTGCTACAGACGAGCGTCAAGTGAAGAAAATCCGTCAATCGACGGCAAGACATTACGAGACTATATTTGTAGACTAGTTTGTATTGTATAAGACCCTCCAGCAGAACATATTGTTGTTCCAAAGCCCATTCGTGAAACCAAGAAATATTTGCACGTCATAAATAAAAATATTTTCGTGTGCACTTCATAAATCTCTAAATCACAAAGGCTTTCAAAAGCTGTTGGAAGTCGATTCACACTTCTTCTCTCGGTTGTTATGACCATGGCATTCGACGGCATTGCTGTGTGCAGAGGAACCCCCGCTCCTAGAGGGCGCACGAATCGATAAAAGCAGAAAAAAACAGCTGGGCGCCCATTTCACTCGCCCCGTCTCTCTCTTGGTGAAAAGGGCGCCAGCCGTCTGAGTGAGACATGCGCGCGTTGGCGGCCAATTCGAGGACGAAACATGGCCTTCCCTCTTTCGCAACACTCATTGAGACTGAAGAATTCTCACGATTTTTCGCGTCCTTTATTAACTTTCTCCATGTGCGTCCCAATGCCGTCTGTCTCCTATGATCTTGTATAATTTTTGCCGATGTTATTTCTGTCTCATTTTTTTTTCTTGGATATCCACGACTGTCTTGAAGGGCGTCATATCATTCCAACACGTGAAATATGTACTAGATTTCCACTTCAGGTTCCATAAACGTGCCCTTATGAGAGTCCGTAAACGATTTCTGTCACTCTTTGGGAACGAATATGCAAAAGGCAAGCTTTCCTCTTCAAATTGCAAGCATTTTGCAAGCAATGAATTTTTAAATTCAAACGAATCATCCATAAAGAATGTTTTCGATAACGTTCAGAATCCAACGTGAGTCATGTCAGAACTTGAACAAATTGTTTTTAGCAAGTGATTCCATGAATTTTAATTAAAAGGATATTGCGCGATTGAGATAAATGGTCAACGGTACATAATAATATTTTATTTTTATTTACTGTTTAGAAATCAATTCCACGTTCAACTAGACTAATATTAGGACTGTATGCGAATTTTACACAGAATAGAGGTGATTCGCTTCGATATTCTCGTAAAAATGATGGGCAATGCCGGGATCGAGATGAAACGACGCGTACATCCAACAACATTCATTGGTGCGAAAAATAGCTAATGGATTTGAATATCTGGCACTGTATTATGCTTGGAAATTATCCTCTTCGAAAAATGCTCATTCTGTTCTTGTCATTTTTTGTTAACCAGCGTCGCTTCGCTCCGCTGGAGCGTAAAAGCGGCATAGTTTCACAACGATAGGCGAACTTCTCCCTCTTTCCCTCGCCCCCTGAAGCAACATTGAAGAATGCCTCTTCTCCCTCCTCCCCTCGGCCATTGAAAGCGCATAGAATACTCGGCCCCTTCAGCGCGTCCGCTCAACTCCTCGTTGCGCTGCGCACTCTCGGTGCGCGCACCAAGTGTGCGCCCGTAAATGTAAATTAGAATGAAATTTTTAGTTGATTTTCAATCTTTTCGCTTTTTATTACGTTTTCACTTCCTAACCGTGCTTTTTTCTTTGCGGGAAACGATTTCTGGACCCCGAAAACCCCTTAGTGACTGTTACTTTCGCGACTTACTGACGAAAACCTTCAAAACAGAAACGACACACAGACGTAGCGGATTATATATAGTAAGGATATTGCTTATGCAAAGCATTTCCCGACTTGATTCACCCCGAACTTTGTCGGGAAAAAAAAGTTTTTTGATTCACGGGTTGTGCCGCTTTCTATAGAATTTCCAATGAAGAAAAGTAAGCGCTGGCTAACGAAACGCGGATTGACTCGAGTTTGATCACAAAGCAAAGGTCAACGTTCTGCACTTTCTGCTACAATAGAAAGCAAGAAACGCAGCTAAGTGTTTGAACCACTCGACATGCTGATAACGGGCTTCCGTGTAGGCAGGCGCTTGGAAACTCTTCTCATTCTCCTCTTCGCGAGCATGCATCGCCCTGTCTTGCTCCTTGCTGCTCTTCTGGCCTTCGCCGTCTGTGACATGCGCGCTTCCATCAAAACTTGTAAGTTCTCTCTACAATGAAGATGTTCCGCGAATCTAGATCGTTTTGATGATTTACCCAGCGAACATCGCCAAGCCATTCACGAGCAATTGACCTGGAAAAATCGCGATGCCTCCTCAGGAACCAAATTTCTTTTCGCTTTTCCCAACGCTCATGAAAACCTCACAAACATTTCATTTACCGAGAAACTAAGCGTCACCGTCACGAATGTGGACGCAAATCGAACGGCTCAGGTTTCTATTCCATTCGCTAGATTAACTCGTATAGGGTCAAAAGAAGTTTGAGTATATTTCAGATCGTCATCACATCGCCATACGCCAACTTCACTACTATCAATGAGCTGGTCGAACCAAGTGAATCGAAACTGGTGAATCCGGAGATGGAAATATAACAATAAGCTCAGATCAACATTTTTCCTGTCGAGATCCAGACGAGTTATGGACGGCGCAACGAGACCTATTACTTAATTGAATCTAAGGTTCGTGCAATTTTCATCTTCATCGTCATCTATTCAAGGGTTTTCTCTTGACTTCATCAGTACCGATAACGGTAATTGCAACGAGTGTTCGCTCCAGCGACAACTCTGGCGACAGCTTCTCACTTATCCCGGTATTTGTATTTAGTTAATGGTTGTGAAAGCATTCGTTTACAGATTTGTCAGTTGGGAAAATCATATCCAACGTTTTCGGATAAAATTATTTATTATAATGGAAAAGGTGGCCTCGGCATTTTCACGGCTGTTGCGTTGGTCGACAATACAAGGGTCAGCTGCGAAAATTTTGCTTTTTTTTATCAAGAACATCAACACAAACGAGTTTTTAGGTCACATCGAAAATGTGGCAGTTTCTGCCAGCCGCCGTCATCAACGGGTCGCAAACCATTACGTTTAGTTTTTCGAGTGTTTTGACTCTAGTTGCACTTAGATGCACGCAGAAAAAAGACTACGGCTTGGATGGCAATGTGAACGTACTCAGCGGTGGACCTTTGGCAGTGATTGTGGGCTCTACTTGCGCCTACGAGTTTAGCGAGACGGATTCTACATGCAGCTTTGAGGTTATCTTTTAGAGAAAAATATGAAACGCATGATGAATGATGAATTCTAGTCGACGATGGTTCCACCGACGTCCGCCTTCGGAACACGCTTTCCGGTTGTAGATCTTCAGCAGCCAGCGGGCTACGCCGTCACGGTCTATATACTCGAACCCAACACTACGGTTTATATTAATGGAGAAAGCCAGGGCACCCTTGAAGGCAGCTTTTTGTTGAGCTTCGTCTTTCCAACCAACAAACAAGAAAATTTTTCAGTGCGGTGCGGGCTTACCTTACAACTGCATCGCTCGTTCAATCGGACAAGCCCGTTCTCGTCCTTTTAGTTTGTAGTGAATTCTTCTTTCAGGCGAAAATTCCAGGGTCAACAATTCGCCTACGACAATGGTAATGGAGCGCCTTTCGTTGTGCCTGTTCCTCCACCAGAACAATTCACAAATGGGCCAGTCGAGTTTGCCAATGGTGAGTGCTGAATACTTTGACTAAACAGATTTCAGGACTCGAATTCAATCAGACGATCCGTGTTCGACATTATGTTCGCATTATGACGACGGCTGGCCATCGAGGGAAGATTTCAATTGACGGGCATACACCAAATCTGCAACTTTATACCAGGTGCTCCGAAAAAAAGACGCAAAAAGATTATGCTTTTCAGAATCTGGCAGTCGGAATTCTATTACGTCGAGAACGCGATCGCCGCCGGCACTCATATTGTCACGGCGGCAAGTGAAGATGTGAGGTTCTCAACGACCGTCTACGGGCTTGGACCGAACATTGGTTACGGCTTCACTCCTGGAATCGAGCTTCCATGTGAATTCATCTTATTGTTTTCATTTGAAATCGTTTTAGCCGATGGAGATTGCTGATCTTGATTCGCGGCAATTCTTTTTGTAGATGCTTTGTTAACGACAACCTTGGCTAAATTTTTATTGGTGTCTACAACTGATTCTGGATAAAAAGAACTAATTAAGATTTCGCTCATTAATAAGCTTTTGAAGAGAAGACGACACAGACGTATCCCAGTGCACTCGCAGTCCCAGTGGATGCGAAGAAGCTGAGTGTGAATGCAGTGGAGCAGGACGTCCTCTTCCCTGCTACAATAGAAATCAAGAAACAGTCCTTGGACGTTTGAACCGCTCGACTATGCTGATAACAAGCATCCGTGAAGGCAGACGCCTGAAAGGCTTCACTTCTCCACACATTCGTCGCAAGCATGTGTCGCTCAGCCTTGCTGGCTCTTCTTGCTCTCGTCGTGCACGGCTCTCGTGTTTCGTTTACAACTCGTGAGTTTCCTTAACTCGAACACCTTTCTTACTTCAATTTAGATCGCTTTGCCGAGCTGCCCCAAGAGCATCGCCAAGCTATTCACGAACAACTGACGGGAAAGAATCGTGATGCTTCGGCTGGAACAAAATTTCTTTTCGCATTTCCAAACGCTCATGAAAACCTCACAGACACTTCGTTTACCGAGAAGCTAAGCGTCACGGTCACGAACACGGATTCCAATCGAACGGCCCAGGTTTCTATACAGTTCAGTAGATTCAGTATCTTTCTTCACCGCCTCACCGTTTAAATGCGTACTGCAGATCACCCTCACGTCGCCGTACGCCAATTTCACCACTATCGGTGACCAGGTCGGTCCAGGAGAATCGAAACTGGTGAGCAGAGTGTGCGTGATGCAACGATAATAACCTCACTGCCAGATTAATGTCTTTCCCGTGGACATCCAAGCCGGCTATGGACCGCAAACTGTGTACTATTTCGCTTTGGAAACAAAGGTTCGGCTCCCCTTGTTGTTTGCATCGACCAAAAAGTGATCTTGTGCTCTTTAGCCCTTTGCACCATCAACATGAAGACAAAATTGCACTCTTAAACTTTTGCACCGAGATCTGGAACAGACCCTGTAGCATATTCCAGAAGAAACGTTTTCTTAAGGGGCTTCTCCTCACATCGTCAGTTCCAATAACGGCCACCGCGACAATTATTCGCACTAGCGACGACTCTGGCGACAGCTTCTCCCTTATTCCTGTATGTGTCGACAGTCTTCATGAACAATATTTGTTTGTGTCACAGATTTGTCAACTGGGAAATTCGTATCCCACCTTTTCGGATAAGTACGTTAATGGAAGAAGACGGGGACTGGGCTTTGTCACTGCAGTGGCGCTCAATGACAATACCAAGGTCTGTAATGCGTTGGTCAAAAAGAGATTCTTTTTAAATGTTTAGATCATTTGGGATGGAAACTGGTATACACCGTGGGTCGTTATCGATGCTTCACAAACCGCATCGTTGCTATCTTTTTCAGTTTCGATTATGATTCCATTTAGGGGCTCGGAAAAATGGAACAATGATTTGCAAGGTGTATGGAGCTCAGCAAGCGGCGACCCGTTTGCCTTAATTTTGGGCTCAACTTGTGCTTACAATGACGCGAATTCTATATGCAGCTTTGAGGTATTTTTTAAAAATTTTATTTGAAATATTCTATGAAGTATTGTGTAGTTGTAGAATTGACATTGACATGATTTATTCGATGGAGGCAAGGGAAAGGGAGGGAGACGACGTAGACGACGACGGGGCCTCCCGGCCCCCGGCCACACTTCAAACAAAACCGGGATCGCTATAGTCAGGAACCGCAAGTACAATACATGCGCATTATACCAAACACAATCCCTTATTTTTTGGTTAGCTGGTTAGTAAAATGGCGAGTAGAATAGAACTAGCAGCGCGCTCGAAAGCTCGCGGCAATAGAAAACTCGCTCACAAAAGATTCTTGTTTAAAACGTTATTCTCTAGGCGACGATGATGCCACCGACATCCACCTTTGGAAAGCGGTTTGCGGTTACTGGTCTTCAGCAACCGACGAACTATGAAGTTACCGTCTTTTTTCTCGAAAACAACACGGATGTTTATTTCAATGGAGAATGGGCGGGTGTCGTTCCAGGCAGCGGATTGTTGAGTTGATTTTGATTCTCAGCAAACTTGTATAACAATTCAGCGCCGCACGAACTTCTCTTTACAGTCCAACATTCGTCGACTCTAACAAGCCGATTCTCCTTTTAGTGGTTTGTAACGCGTTACATATAATTTGCGCCGAGTTTCAGGGTCGAGTGAAAGACAATGATTATGACAATGTTGCACCCTTCGTTGTTCAAGTTCCTCCACCAGAACAATTTACGAATGGCCCTGTCGAATTTGCCAACGGTGCTCATATTTTTTCTCAATAAAAACTAGCTTTAGGGCTTGAGCTGAATCAGACAATCCGTGTTCGGCATTATGTTCGTATCACAACGACCACCAATCATCGCGGCAAGATTTCTATTGACGGTCACACACCAAATCAACAACTTTATACGAGGTGCCGAGAATTCCCAAGTGTCATGGACTCGTTCGAATGCTACAACCACAAAAACGGTGCTTTTCAGAATCTGGCAGTCGGAATTCTATTACGTCGAGAACGCCATCGCTGCCGGCACTCATATTGTCAAGGCGGCTAGTGAAGATGTGAGGTTCTCGACGACCGTCTACGGGCTTGGACCAAGCATTGGCTACGGCTTCACCCCTGGACTCGAGCTTCCATGTGAGCTCCTCAGGTTTTGTCAATCTGAAATCATTTTAGCCAATGGAGACTGCTGATTGAGTTTTACGACTCTTTCTGCGTTGTCATTCTGGCTGATGCCTCGAACGAACTGGAGAAAGAGAATAAAATGTCTCTTTTATTCGCAGATGTGTGCTTAAAGTTAGTGGGGAATGTAATGAAGCGAGAAGTCGATGTCTTTTCCCTGCTACAATAGAAACCAAGAAACGCTGCCTGGGTGTTTCAACTGCTGGACTCTGCTGATAACAAGCCCGTGAAGGCGACTGCCTCGGACTAGTCCCTGTTTGATTTGCCTTTCTTTTCTCGAGCATGCATCTCCCTGCCTTTGTGGCTCTTCTTGCTCTTGTCGTGCACGGCTCTCGTGTTTCTTTTAAAACTTGTGAGTTTGTAATACAGAAAACGTTTTCTGCGTATTTAGATCGCTTTTCCGAACTGCCCCAAGAGCATCGGCAAGCCATTCACGAACAATTGACGGGAAAGAATCGAGATGCCTCGGCGGGAACCAAATTTCTTTTCGCCTTCCCAAACGCACATGAAAATCTCAACGATACCTCGTATACCGAGAAGCTAAGTGTCACCGTAACGAACGTGGACGCAAATCGAACGGCCCAGGTTTTTATTTCTTTAATGCAAAAGCATACAATTCAGATTGCCATCACCTCACCATACGCTAATTTCACAACAATTAGTGACCAAATCGCACCAAAAGAAGCAAAGCTAGTGAGTAGAGAGTAGAAAATGTATCTAATAATACGCGCAGATCAAAATTTTCCCTGTCGATATCCAAGCAAGCCATGGAAGGCGCAAAGACTACTGGTTTTTCTTGGAAACCAAGGTTTGGACCGTTTTATGACTGACTGCTAATTGTCTTGAGGGTCTTCTCTTGACTTCATCGGTGCCTGTAACGATGATTGCATCGAATATTCGCTCTAGCGATGACTCTGGCGACAGCTTCTCATTGATTCCCGTATTTCTAGGCATTCACAGTCGATGAGATCTCTTTGCAGATTTGTCAACTGGGAACTTCCTATGCTACATTTTCAGATAAATATTTTGGATATTATAAAAGAGGAGGTCTCGGCATCTTCACAGCTGTAGCGCTGACCGACAATACAAGGTCTGAACTAGATTGATCTTGGAGAAGTGTATATCTAGTAAAAAAAAATTTAGGTCTCTTCTACAATTTGGCCCTATACACCAATTGCCATCATCAACGCGTCGCAGTCAGCTACGTCTTGCCGTTTTCAGCGTTTTGATTCTAAATTCATTTAGGGGTACACAGGAACGGAACTACAACTTTCTGGACGGCATAGTAAACACGAAGAGCGGCGGACCATTGGCTGTGATTGTGGGCGCTACTTGTGCATACACTTCGGATAATTCCACATGCAGTTTTGAGGTACAATGCCTTTGCTTTACTTTCAAATCCAAACTTATTTTTAACGTCGGAGTTTGTTTCAGGCAACGATGGTTCCACCAACGTCGGCATTCGGAACGCGCTTTCCCGTTACGGGCCTTCAGCAGCCGACGCTCTACGAAGTGACAGTCTTTTTTCTAGAAGCCAATACGAGAACGTACTTGAATGGAGAAGATCAGGGCACCTTTCCGAGCGACCCAGTGTCAAGCTACTTGCCTGAGTACCAACAAAAGGATTTTTAGTGCCTTGAGGACTGTTCTTTACAGTGCAACACTTATCGAGACGGACAAGCCCGTTTTTGTTCTTGTGGTTTGTTAATGTCTTCAGGTTTACAACTAAATTTTAGGGGCAAGTGGTCGATTATGACAATGGGAATGGGTCACCCTTTGTTGTCGCTGTACCGCCGCCCGAACAGTTCACAAATGGGCCAGTCGAATTTTCCAACGGTGCTCAAGTTGATTTTTTTTCCACGAAAATCGATTTCAGGACTCGAATTGAATCAGACGATCCGTGTTCGGCATTATGTTCGCATTATGACAACAGCCAACCATCGGGGAAAGATTTCGATTGACGGGCATACACCGAACCTACAACTTTACACAAGGTGTACTTTTTGCAAAGTGCACATCCTCATATTATTTTTAACTTTAATTATTTTACATCATTTCAAAATTGAAGTTCGTTCAACTCTCAGAAACCACAAAGACGACGTTTTCAGAATCTGGCAGTCGGAATTCTATTACGTCGAGAACGCGATCGCCGCCGGCACGCATATTGTCAAGGCGGCAAATGAAGATGTGAGATTCTCGACGACCGTCTACGGGCTTGGGCCAAACATTGGCTACGGCTTCACTCCAGGACTCGTGCTTCCATGTGAGCTCTTCAGGTTTTGTTAACCTGAAATCATTTTAGCCAATGGAGACTGTTGATTCGCATTCACCTTTTCTTTGTGTTATCATATTTTAGTGTACCTGATTCTTTGTTCCAAGGCTTATGCTAGACGAAAATAATAAACAGACGTCTTGTTTGTGAATCTCAGATGGTAAACCTGAAGAAACGATTCTCAGGGTACACATAAACAAAATGGATCAGAAGCATTTGCCAATGAACATAGTGAAGCAAAACGTCGAAGACTTTTCCCTGCTGCAATAGAAACCAAGAAACATTGCTTGGATGTTTGCACCGCTCGACTATGCTGATAACAAGCATCCGTGAAGGCAGACGCCTGAAAGGCTTCACTGCTCCTTCGCTCAGTGGCGAGCATGTGGCTTCCAGCCTTGCTAGCTCTTCTTGCTCTCGTCGTGCACGGCTCTCGTGTCTCTTTCACAACTCGTGAGTTTCTTTAACTTGAACGTCTTTCTCACTTCTATTAGATCGCTTTGCCGAACTGCCCCAAGCACATCGGCAAGCTTTTCATGAACAACTGACTGGAAAGAATCGAGCAACGTCGGCTGGAACCAAATTTATATTCGCCTTTCCGACCGCGCATGAAAATATCACCGACGCATCGTTCACCGAGAAGTTGAGCGTCACCGTCACGAACACGGATTCCAATCGAACGGCTCAGGTTTTTAATCTTTGGATTAGTTGCTGATATGATCGCACAAATTTTAAAAATGGCTTTGAGATCATTCCAGATTGTCATCACATCGCCATACGTCAACTTCACCACTATCAATGAGCAGGTCGAACCAGGAGAATCAAAGCTGGTGAGTAGAGAGCCGGAAGGGAAGAACAAAATTCACAGATTAACATTTTTCCGGCCGACATTCAGGCAAGCTATGGACAACGATTCTATTACTATTTCTTGTTGGAAAATAAGGTTTTGGACCGTTTTATGTCCCACTGTTACTTATTTTAAGGGTTTTCTCTTGACTGCATCCGTGCCGGTAACGGTGATTGCATCGAATATTCGCTCTAGTGACGATTCTGGCGACAGCTTCTCACTTATTCCTGTATTTCTAAGCATTCGTTGTGGATGAGATGTGTTTGCAGGTTTGCCAACTGGGAACTTCCTATGCAGTATTTGGGGAGAGGGATGTCTATCCAAAAGGAGGCTTCGGTATTTTCACTGCCGTTGCGCTCAACGATAGCACAAAGGTCTGAACTATTAGTTGATTTGCGCATTTGCACTCGTCGAAGAATTTGAGCACAGAATTGAGCATTGTGTCAAGATTGAAACGCCTTCTGACTTTCGGTTCAATTATTTCCAATATCAAAACGCTTCCGTATAGCAAGAAAATCAAGCACTACAATTGTTAAATACGCAGTTTTCCACAGCGCTCAAATTTTGTGAACATCCATTGTTTCAGATTTGAATTTTGTAGATATTTCCGACATGCTGTTCATCAAATTCCGTAATCAACGCCTCGCAGACGGCTTCGTTTCGTCTCTTCCAAAATTTCAAATACAGTTGCTTTTAGAGGCACGCAATGGTTTAACCACCCTGTGGATGGCGTAGTGGGCACAACCAGCGGTGGACCGTTGGCGGTGATTGTGGGCTCGACATGTTCATATAATTCGAATCCGAACACCAACTGCAGCTTTTATGTATGCACATTTTTTGCAAAAAAAAACTACATGTTTTTGTAAAATGCATCGAAATTGTTCGATTTCGTTTTAGGCGACGATGGTTCCACCGATCTCGGTCTTCGGAACACGCTTTCCGGCGACTAGCCTTTGGCAATCGGACTCTTACACAGTCACAGTCTTTGTGCTCGAGAACAACACGTCGATTTATTTTAATGGAGAATACCAGGCGACGTTTAGCTGCCAATGGTTGAGCTCCGCTTTCAGCCTCAGCAAATTCATTTCTTTTTAGTTCTGGACGCGCTGATCTCTATGGCCCAAGCCTCGTCGAGACCGACAAGCCCGCTCTTGTCCTTGTGGCATGCGATTTTAGCTACAGATTCACAGAAAATTTCAGAGTCCACCCTTCAATGTTTTAAATGACGCACAATTCGTTGTCGCAGTAGCTCCACCAGAACAATTCACAAATGGACCTGTAGAATTTGCTAACGGTGTGTAGTTATCGCCCATATGATGGAAATTGAGATCAGGACTTGAATTGAATCAGACGATCCGTGTTCGGCACTATGTTCGCATTGTGACAACGGCTGGACATCGGGGCAAGATTTCGATTGACGGGCATACACCAAATCAACAGCTTTATACGAGGTGTGTCTTTGACTTTGAAGTTTCTTTCTTGAATTTATTGAACTTCCTAAAATTACATTTAAAACTTTTCAGAATCTGGCAGTCGGAATTCTACTACGTGGAGAACGCGATCGCTGCCGGCACTCATATTGTCAAGGCGGCGGATCAAGATGTGAGATTCTCGACGACCGTCTATGGACTTGGGCCGAGCATCGGCTACGGCTTCACTCCAGGAATAGAGCTTCCTTGTGAGTTTTTCTCCATTGCTCATCAAAAACACTTTGTAGCCAATGGAGACTGCTGACTGAATTCGCGACACATATTTAGTGGACTTGCTGCAGTTGCTCTTGTGCGGTAAAATAAGGCAAATGTTCACTGAAATGCACAGCGTCAAAATGCAGAACGATAGTAAAAAGTATCTTCAACACTGACTGAATAGTGTGCCTGTATCGTCTTCGAGGATGCATAAGCCGGCAGGATTGCCAATTTATATTTTGAAGCTTTATTTCACACTGTGTTTTTGGTTCGAGGACGAGACTAGAGGCCGGTGGCGGAGCCGCTGTCCGCCGGTGTCGAGGGCGGCGCCGGCGGCGGGATGAGCGTCTCCTCGGGGCGGCCGGGCACTCGCAGCTTCACCTCCACCTGCTTCTTCCTTCAGTCCTCCTTCCTATGAAGAGACCTCGACGCCCTCGGCGGTCTTCTGCTCGAGGAAGATCTTCGCCACTCCGTTGAGGAGACGCGCCAACGCATTCGGGTCCACTTCTTCTGCAAACTTATTCGTTCCCTCGACACCTCTTTTGCATTTTGCTTATTCAGATAATTTCCGCATTTCACACCATGAGACGTCTTCTCGCGGATGCTAATGTTCGGCTCAGTGGTCTCGATGGCGCTCCCGCTGAGGCGGGCCGGCGCCGCGAACACCGTAACCTCGTTCTGTCCCTGGCTCTTTTCGTTGTGGAACCATAACGCACAGTCTTCTTCTGGAGGTGGAGGTACTCAGAGCTGAAGGCCGGCGTCGCCTTCTCCTCCTCGTGAGGCTCGAAATGCTCCAGACTCTCGCCCATCTGAGCCCTTTCCCTTCTTTCCTTCAGGCTTCTCGCACCGAACGGCGTCTGTTCAAGATGCGCTGCTTCTTTGATTTGCTGACAGTCTTCTTCGGCGTCTTCGCCGGTGACTTGGCCGGCGACTTGCTGGGGCCGGGCGACTTGGGAGAAGTCGGCTGGACTGGCGACGACGCTCCCGGAGGCGGCTTCTGCGGCTCCGACATTTTGCTGCAAGCTTCGTTTCTCGAAGGAAGTTCTCCTCACAGAAGGAACTGTGAAGTGGAGACGCGGAAGAAGCCGCTGCTCGCCGGGACGATGTCGATCACGAGTGATTTTGGCAAATTCCAAATCCTCAAATTTTTAATTGACGAGCCATGGCAAATGACTTATGACTGGCTAATGATTTGACCTTTTGAATTCCTCGTTCATCCGTTTTCTACTTCGACGCTCGTCTCGGATGGTCTTCCCTTCCCTCGTCTCATCAACCAGGATCTCCACTTCTCTGCCACGGTAGCTTTCACCACTCTTCAATGATCTTGCAGGAGGGGACACTCGAGGAGGGCTCCACACAGCGCGAGCCGCTCGAGTCTGCGCTGGGGAAGACCAAGATCACTCTGATCTACTCCTACATCACTCTCCAATATGAATAAATTGCTTTTGTTTGCCCCAAACTAAAAGTGCAAACGTGTTTTTCTCCTTTGCTTAATGGAAGCTCATGCAATCTCGTCATAGCAACAACAACAATCGTCACGTTTCGCGGAGGCACGCGGATGAGGTGCGGTTTGTTGAGCGAGATTAGTGATCTTCGATTCTCCTCACTCTCTGTCATAGGTAGAGAGGCCGAGGGGAGGGAGCGGTGGCAGTGCCCCCTTTCTGTATTGTGTGACGAGTGAGTCAACTCCTGTGCGGCAGTTCAATCGAAAATCGACCACATTCCACTTCCACCCTGTTCGGCTTTGAGCGCTTTCCTAGAGGAGTATAATTATGAAGACTGTTGTTGCTTCATTCCTTCTACTTCTGGTTCTGTCATCATCGGTTAATTCTCTGTCGGTCTGCACCTCACAATCGAATGTCGTTTCGAGAGTGATAAACAGCATCGGAGAAGTGGCCTGCAGTGCGTATTGTCGCGTGAGGGTGAGTTCCTTTTTGCTCAGTTGATTCTCATTGCTCGCTCCCAATAATAAGCATCCAGAAACTTCCGCATGTCGAAGTTTAAAGAAAGCGCGCGGGCTCACCAAACCAGTCATGCCACAGAAGATGTTTGCAGAGTTGCGGCTCGGGCCACTGCGAGAACGTGTACAAGCACTACGGCGACCGGGATGATCGCTACGAATGTCAATGTGAGCTGTGTCAATCGGGCGTTTACGTGCAGGGTTGACGAGTTTGTGTGCTGTACATTTCCTGTTCATAAAGCCTTTTGAACTTTTCATCCCACATGGCAAGCGCTGCAACATCGGGACCATCTTCGAAAACACCCTCACGTGATCTTTTCTTCCCTTCGCCCGGAAGACGATGACGATTCGCGTCGATTTAAACACGAAAGTGGAACGACAAGAAAGTCGACGACGGTTTCGGCTGACGTGTTTTCCCGTTTGTCGAGTGAATCACGAGGCAATCAGCATTCGGCCAACCTGCCGCCCGCCTCGTCGTGTACATAAAATCTTTTCGAGCAGTCATTCCGACCACTTTCCTCACGTCATGAAGTCCCTTCTTGTTGGCTTTCTTCTCGTTCTTTTGGCAAGCTCGGCGATGTCGGCGTCTCTCATCTGCACAGCCAAAGGGAATGTCATAACGAAAGTTGCTGGAACTATTGGAGAAGTGGCTTGCAATGCCTACTGTCGAGTGAGAGTAAGTTTTGTTCTTTTACGAGAACAAAAAGCTACGAAGTCTAAACACAAAATTTTTAGCGTTGCGGCAGTGGTCGTTGTGAGAACGTTTACAAGCACTACGGAGACAAGGACAACCGCTACGAATGCAAATGCCAGCAGTGCAACACGAGCGTCTACACGCAAGGATAAAGTTCCTGTCTCGCAACCGTTTGATTTTCAAAAAAAAACGGGTTCTTCTCAGTACTTTTTTAAAGAAATAAACTTTCTTAAAAATATTTGAAGATCAACTTCTCAAGTACCACACTTGCCTCAAAAAATTGAACATTCTGACCATCAAGCTCTGAAAACCGAATTGTTTATTGGTTGAAGGCTTATTGGTGCGCTTGCAGCGAATAAATTTTTTTGGTTAGCGAAACAACATTGACTAATGCCAACATCACCAACATCACGCACACTGTATTCAGCCACGAATGAATTGTGCTTTCAGCCCACTTACCATCTGCTAATGTGAGTGTCGGATGTCTTGGACGATCATCGCACATTCGCAGAAGGCTGAAGTGCTAAAATTAGCTGCTTCCTATTCACACCGTGATCACGGATAACCGCATTGCTGTCAGCCGCATTCTCGGCACAAGCAGCGCCTCGGCGATGTCCATCAACGTCCATCAGGATCCAGCCAGGTTTGTGTCATTCACCTAGCATTATTCCTTCAGCTCTTCACTTCTCGCTCTACCGCACGAGATTCTACTACATACTCAGGCTTTGCTTGATGTCAGTGATCTTTGCAAGCTTCAGCTCACTAACTCTTTCCTCCGAGACTTCACTCGCTTGAACGCTCAATGCCTTCGGAAAAGAAGTCGAACCAAGATTGTCGTCGTTCTCTCGGAGGAAGAGCGAATTTATTTCTCGCTGAATCAATTCGAAGTCGCGGACGAGTTTTGGGACAAGTACGAGATGAGGCGCGATCATGGACGTTCAAGTTTCTTCACTAACAATTCTGTGTGGACACAAATCGATGAGAAAGTTTTCGTTGTCCAGCCAAGATTCAATCAACTTTGGGATGCTTTCATTCAGAAAACTCTTCAATCGTCGCTCGCCCACTTCCTGCCAACCTTTATCGAAACAAATCTGCCAATCGCAGAACTGACGCTATTGCCGACTGTTTTTCCTCAAGATGTCAATTGTTTCCACTACACGGCCAAATGCGATGGACGAGAAGATCTGCTCATCGGTGTGTTGCAAGCTTTGCCACAAATCAGGGAACTCCAATGCAACGGAGACGCTCTGAGAAGAGAGTTCTTTGAGCATCCAAGATTGCAAACCCTGCAACTATTTGGCTGCGACAATGCGACGACGTTTGACGACCAACTTCTTCACGTGCAACACTGGAAGAAGTTTTTTATAAACTCTTGCTCTGTGACAACAACGGGACTTCGTCTGTTCTTCGAAGAATGGGCAACTGGACAGCGAAAGATCAAAGAAGCGGGCATTCTCTTCAAAGACCAGAATTTGAAAACGGATGAAGTATTCGAAGAACTCCCCATGGAAATTTCCGACTTTCGTGAAGCTTGGTACGACTTCTCAGACGGCGTCTGGCACAGGTTCTGGCAGCTCACGAGACATTGTGATCAGAAGTCTCTCTACGTGGAAGTGACAGTGAAGAAGGAATACATGGAGTATTTGTCGATTGACGTAAGGCGTCCGAGGTTTCTCTCCTCTTACTGACCTTTGTACCACCCAGTCGCCGAAAGGTAAACCCTTGTCGTATATCCCCCACAGAGTCCCCTTACACGGAGTGCCCTTACTCCTTCTCTATATCCCACACAAGCAACACTCCCTTCTCTTCTCCTTCTTGGCTTAAATCTTACTACGTGTTAAACCCGTTTCTGTTATGAGCTCGTTTATCAAGGTCTAAACAGTTACTGGAAGCAGTTGTATTACACAAATGTGCTTAATTGTCGAGGCGCTCTTGCAAAAACCTATCCGAGTTGGCTATGAAAAGGTGAACAGTAACACACCCAAAGTGTAGTACCACAACAAGAATGATCAAGAACCAAGTGAGACATCGATGCCTTGGTGAATTTGCCTGAAATAATTTCTCTTGCAAGTAGCGCGGCAGACAGCTTGCATATCACCCTAAAACAAAGGAAAAAGGATGCGTACAATTGTTGCGAAGGGTGGAGCATTCGGCGATCGACCGTACGTAAACCGCTTAACATCATAGCGACAACCATATACGAAGATTGTAGAGTTTTCGCAAACGTTCTGATCAAACGTGCGGCCGACCTGTAAGCGTGGTATCTTTAGAGTCCCTAGTACGTTGACGATATGACGCGTCATATGTGTTTTCATGAATTCAAACCTTTTGTCGGGCATTCTCCACGATTGCTTCCGGCAAGCGACACTTCAGTCGCGAATCGGCCATGTTTCTCTTTCGAGCACGACGTCCCGCAGCGGCTGCGACGAGCGATTTCTGATAAATCTGTCGGATTTCCAAAACAAAATCGATAAGCTTACGACAGCTTTAGAACGTCGAAGATGCCACCAGCGTTCTCTGAAATACTTGATGCCGACAACGCTGGGCGCTTCGCTGTCTGACGGCTGGCCAACAAAAATCGCATATTCGTCGTCTTGAAATTTCAAACTCGCGTAGCAGCTAAACTCTGGTGTTATGAACGGTGAAGTCCAACAGTTGCCTCGCCACCAAAAATATAACCTTATGCATCGGAAGACCTTTAAACGATAATAATAGTGAAATGTCTTTTACCGTGCTAGCGAGGCTTTCTTGAAATCCGACGATGTCGCCTTCGTTCAGTAACTCGGCTAGATTGTCAGCTTTCATGAATTTGGAATGATGCGGTTCTGTATAATCCACGGGCATATCGACAAATGTGCCACCTGTCAATAAAATTAAAGTTTGAAAAGAAACGTGCTTCGTGAGAACGGAAAGTGTTTGTCAGTCAAGAGCCCTCGTGCAGAAGGACGATCAGCCGCCATGTTGAGGTGTCGTCCGGTGCCCTGTGAACGGCAAGAAACAGCTCAAAAGCTACAATCCCTAGGCTAAACGTTCTTATTAAGTTCACCATTTCAGTTTTTGAACCTGAAAATGTCGACCGCCGGTCCGTAGTTGACCATGTCGTTTACTTCCGGGGCCATATAGTGCTCTGTGCCCAAACCGTAAGTGAGCTTTGAACGCGAAGCATCGGTGGCCAATCCAAAGTCTGTGATTTTAGCGGTGAAGTGTTCGTTTAGGAGAATATTTTCCTAAAGCATGGTGTCATTACTACTATTAGCAACACCCACAGGCTTAATATCTCGATGAATATATTGGGTTGGCACCAAAGTAATCATAATAAATCGGTTTTAAAATCCAAAGGTGAATTTTGCTCTCGGTCTCTTGC